>JAWPHD010023963.1:0-20600 GCA_037043455.1 Cyrtodaria siliqua
CGAATATTACCAAACCATGTCAAATCTTCTTCTATATAATGTTGTTTATAAATATGTTGTATTTAGTTTTTTATCAAATCTGCTGTTTGTGGTTAAGAAATTATTACTTTGAAAACATGATATACTTATTTCGTAATGAATTTCTTACAAATCACGTCTTGTCCATTTATAACACTCACTCTTGAGGATCTTGGTATATTATTAACATTGTCATTCAGATTTTATATCTGGGTTTCTATTAAATTATAGATATGTAACGTTTACATATTACATTGAGAAACGAGGAAATATGGGAATGTATGACTAACATGGTCGTACGAGGTATCTTGCTGTCATGAGTTTGGAAAGATTATTCTTGCATAGCGGATAAGGCTATCCACGTTTTACATGGGGGATGGAAAGTCTTATCTTTATGGGTAGAGATCAAAGTCACGCACACCAACATCCGGTATGCAGGAAAACATGCAAAACGTTAGTAGATGGCGGCGTCAACGCACAGCATGTCTCTGATTTGCAAGAAAAAAAAAATACCATGGGTATTTGGTTCAGATAGGGAATTTCAACCCTTTGTATAAGTGTTTTAATTGGAACCTCGGCAGAGACTCGATTCCGATAAAAACACTTATACCTCGGGCTGGACTTCCGTATATTCATCGGATACACATGCAAGATTCTTATATTCCGGTACTTTGACCACCACACATTATATGATTTCCATTTAATTATACGTAACTTCGTGCTAAAGTAGACAGGCGTTGCACATGCGGTGATTGAGACTATAACTAAATGGGAAGCAGAACGCGCACATTTTCTATATCTCAGATATTAAAGTTCTCCGGCCATATTTTGCTTCATTGAACATGTTTATGTTTATTTAAACTGAAATCAATACCCAACAATAGATATTTACAATTCACACATTGCAATATCGAGACTATCAAGAACTGTTCATATGATGTTTAAGAGTCAAATTTGTTAATTGATAATACTACAAAAAGGGTTGCCATTCAACTTTATTAAAGGAAAATTCACTCTGAATTTCTTCCGAAATACTATTTAACCAAAATGGAACGTACACGTTTGATGGTATTGATATTTGATAATTAAAATTAAATGTTACAGTATGCATTATGGTGTTTTTTTTACAACCTGCAAGAACTGACGACCTTAGGAACATGGTGACGAGCTTAGGAACACACCCTTGACGACTTTTGGACCTGGTGGTCTTAAAGTCGTCAGCCGTTCACCTATGCTAAAAATACGCTCATCTCGGTATAAAAACATCATCTCACAAGCCTATTTTTGCTATTTTGATGTGTATGAAAGGTGTCTATATGGTTTAAAAGTAGAGCTATTACCGCGGTAGTCTTGTGAGATCGTGCGCGTTGTGAAATATCGGGAAAAGTGACGACATTAGGGCCGCGTACGTTAGTTAATTGAATATTAAAATAACATGCCTTAAATTTTGAATGTTGATATTAATAGTTCAGTTAACACCACTGTGGCATGCAATACAATTCCTGGATTAAAACAACACAAAAGTTCATCATTTATTAAGGTCCTGCATTATTATCAGGAGTCAAACATTTAAAACTGAATGTGACAACATCATTACCGTAATTGATTAGTCAAAGTCTATAATGAACATTATGCAAAGTGCATGGCGGTACTCTATGGACTTAAAGATTGTTTTAAATTATAATTTGTGTTACAGTGTATTATAGGAAATTGTTAATGTTCCATCTATATTTATGAACTACTTCACCCTTAAATTGATAATTTTATACTTTATTATGTTTTAAATTAGGCCCCAAAGCCTGATGTACTCGAGTTCCCTTTAATACCTGATAGCTATCTGCAGAAACTACACACTGGACTTAATGTAAAATTGAAGTAATTTGCCAACTTGTATTGTTTCAGGAACTGACATGTTAATTAATCGGCATGTATCATGTTTTATCAAGAAATGTCAACTCATATTAAAATTAATGTAATTCTGTTGCTGGTTTTAGAACATGGCAGTATGTTACAATGGTAATGGCAAATTGTATACATTCATTCATTTCATTATCTTAAAGGGACATATGGCAATCTTGAAGTGTTTATGAAGCATTGCAATTATTGTTTCGATTTATATATCCAGTATCATATTCTTAAACCTAGTTACTTGCATATAAATAAATTAAGTTTTCAATGTTTCTCACTGATTTTACCATAAGTTGAACATACATTATTGGTGCATTATTATCAACAGTTAATTATATGTAAATTAATTTACTTCATATTTATTTTAGTGTAATTAATATTAATGATTGAACAAATAAAAGTTATGCAGAAAAACTAGTGTGACGTTGTGATATTAAAACGTTCAGATTGTCATGTGTACCTTTAAGAGAATTTATAATACAGATAAACTTTTACTGGAGTATCAAATTACCCAGCTGCAGACAATAAATTAAGCCGCAGTGATGTGGTGGCTGTATATTGTAATTGCTTCAATTATCATTTATCAGGGGAAATGTCAATACATATAATTAATGTAGTAATAATGTTCTACACTGCTATGAAAGATGCATTTTTACTCAATTGTTATTAATTCTTAAACTTCCATAAATAGTAACAATAACTGTTGCTTTTATCGAAGTTCATTATCTGGCAGTCTGTTAGAATGGTAATTATATTTGACAGTCTAATCACCATGGCAAATGCTATCAAGATAGTATTTAAGGTAATTTGTAATTATATATTTTTTAATTTAATAAATGAGTCAATAAAAAAAAGACTTGTTATTTGTTTAAACATATTTTTATCCAGAATATTTACAACCTTATATATGTTACACTGATTGGAATTAAAGTAAAAAGTTAACCTTCCAAAGCTAAACTTTTGGTGGAGTATCAAATTACCCAGCTTGTTGCAGTAGCTACATAAAAAAAGATAATGCAATTAAGTTCCTGTCAAACCTTATAAAACTCACATGAAAATTGGAATGTGTATGCATTTAAAATAGAAGAAAGCTATACAGATTATGGCTAGACAAGAACAATGAGTTTATGGCTGGACAAGAACAATGTCCAGTGAGTTTATATATGAGATTTTGAACACTGTATATTGCTGCAGTGCTGCGAAAACAATGTGAAATTTGGAGAATATACATTTATTAAAGTGACCCTGACCTTGACCAAGGGTCAGTTGGAGGGCTGGAAAATGTCCAGTGAGTTAATATATGAGATTTTGAACACTGTACATTGCTGCAGTGCTGTGAAAACAATGCACAATTTGGAGAATATACATTTATTAAAGTGACCCTGACCTTGACCAAGGGTCAGTTGGAGGGCTGGAAGTCACTGAAATAAGAAGAACAACGACCAGTGAGGTTATATATGAAATTTGAACACTCTACTCCAATGAACAACAAAGTTATAATAATTTAACGCACTTTAACACATTCTTTTTGGAGACGTAGATGCATTTAAGAGGAAACTGACCTTGACATAGGGTCAGTTTGAGACTGATAGTTACTGAAATAAGAAGAACAATAACAATTGAAGTTATATATGAAATTTGAACACTCTACTCCAAAGGACAACAAAGTTATAAGAACTTTAACCAAACTGTTAACGCAAATGTTAACGCAAATGTTAACCAAAACTTTAACAAAAACTTTCACGCTGACATATTGTATTATAACTTTTTTGTCCTTGGGAGTAGAATGTTCAAATTTCATATATAACCTCCTGGTCATTGTCCGTCTTAATGCCAATAACTTCCAGCCCTCCAACTGACCGTTGGTCAGAGTCAAGGTCACTAAAATACATGTACCGTCAATATTTGTGTTAAAATTTGGTGACGGTACATGTATTTAAGTGACCTTGACTATGGTCACCTATGTCTCGCATTTTTTCAAAAGGCGAGACAAAAACTGACCATCATACATGGCCTAACAAAACAAATTCAAACAAACAAATATGTAAATAAACTAATGGGATGCCACGAGTTTAAAAAAAATCAAAACTGCTGTGTTTCCCTTTAAAAACATACCCTGCCTGCGTTACTTGTAAACTGGAACATGTGAAGTTTGTACTCTCTTCCGTGCTGTCCACCAGCATTCATTTTCACAGGTTCTATTGTACCTAGGTGTGTCAGAGGAATTTCGCCAGGTTTTAGTCTAAAAAACAAATATAGTTTAATCTATCTATTATCTAGTTTTCAAAAGAAATAGTTAACGTCAGAAAATTCTAATCTACCTAGATTTGGTAATGTTTGACATTCAATCTTGGCAGTATTCTGTAAGTACCCTAGAAGTTCCATTAATTAAAGCCGCTATCCCGCCAACAACAGGCAAAATTTACTATTTACCAATTATAGTTTATTTCCAACACTGAAGTAGGTTAATGTTATTCAATAAACATGGCCATCACGGAAATTTCCTTTTGACAATTATTGGCGAAACATCGAATTGTGAGTTACCAACTCTTATTCATATTCAATAACGTGTATTTTAAATAGCTGTAAATACATCTAGAACTTAATTCGGCACAGATTCATTATTTTGTGACCTGACAACACATGGATAGTGTTTGAAAGAATGGTTTTGTAAAGAAACTTGGTGTTTTAGTTTCTTTAAATGAACTATTTTACAAACAGTTAATACAGAGTTGTAGCAAATATTATCACATGCGTTAAATTATTATTTGGCCAATATTTACTTGCTCAGATTGCTTTTCCAATTATTTTTTGTTGTTGTTGTTTTCCTCCTAATACAACACTTTTCTTGTCTAGGCCATCCTTAAATTATTTTTGGTTTGCTGTGCTCTGACCCAAAAGGTAGCTGAGATTCTTTAAAAGACAGTAAAAACCGTAAGAAATTAAAGGAAACATATTCTTAAAATAGGAACAAAAAAAAATTGTTAAAAGAACTGCAATAAAAAGTTTTGGGTAGTTTTCTTTTTAGTGTGTTACTAAGGTCGGAGCACAGCAAACCAATAATTTTTTAAGGGTGGCCCGAGATGGTTTGTGTAACGAATAATCAAACAAGAGGTCAATGAACTTGAAGCTCTACTGATAGATTTTGATAGCTAGATCAGCATTCTTGTGGAGTTTCATAAAAATCTGTCAAGTAGTTTCAGAGGTGTAGTCGCTACAAGTTGATGTTTTTACTATATAACACTAGGTAAACAAAGATGGCCACTGGCAGCCATGTTTAATGTCAAATCAAAATAATTTTCGACAAGGATCAACATCTTGTCGTGCTGATCATTTCAGAAAAGTCCCATATCAATATCACTTACAGTTTTCAAGAAGTAGTCGCTACAAACTTGTTTTTAAAAATCTATGTTTAGCCGTGGTGGCCATATTGAATTTCTGGCCGACCTGAAATTGTGGTAGGATAAATAAGACATCAAGAGCAACATTCCTGTGAAGTTTCATGAAAATCCATCAAGTAGTTTCAGAGGAGTAGTCGCTACAAATTTTTACTATACAAACTCTATGTAAACAAAGATGGCCACCGGCGCCCATGTTTAATGTCGAATCAAAATAATTTTCAACAAGGATCAACATCATGTCATGCTGATCATTTTAGAAAAAGTCCCATATCAATATCACTTACAATTTTCAAGAAGTAGTCGCTACAAACTTTTTCTTAAAAATCTGTTTTTAGCCATGGCGGCCATCTTGAATTTCCGGCCGACCTAAAAAAAATCTGGGATCAATTAGACATCAAGAGCAACATTCCTGTGAAGTTTCATAAAAATTTGTCAAGTAGTTTCAGAGGAGTAGTCGCTACAAGTTTTTACTATATAACTCTATATAAACAAAGATGGCCACTGGCAGCCAGCCGACCTAAAAAAAATCTGGGATCAATTAGACATCAAGAGCAACATTCCTGTGAAGTTTCATAAAAATTTGTCAAGTAGTTTCAGAGGAGTAGTCGCTACAAGTTTTTACTATATAACTCTATATAAACAAAGATGGCCACTGGCAGCCATGTTTAACGTCGAATCAGAATAATGTTCGACTAGGATCAACATCATGTCATGCTGATCATTTTAGAAAAAAGAGCAACATTCCTGTAAAGTTTCATGAAAATCCGCCAAGTAGTTTCAGAGGAGTATTCGCTACAAGTTTTTACTATATAACTCTATGTAAACAAAGATGGCCACTGGCAGCCATGTTTAACATCGAATCAAAACGATTTTTGACAAGGACCGACATCATGTCATGTTGATCATTTTAGAAAAAGTCCCATATCAATATCACTTATAGTTTTCAAGAAGTAGTCGCTCCAAACTTGTATTTTAAAAATCTATTTTTAGCTTTGGTGGCCATCTTGGATTTCACATCAACATGAATTTTTGCTAGGATCAACTAGTCTTTATGGGCAACATTTCTGTAAAGTTTCATGAATATCCATCCAGTAGTTTCAGAGGAGTAGTCGCTACAAATAAAAGTTTCTGACAGACTGACGACGGACGCCGCACCACGGCATAAGCTCTGCTGATCTCTGGCCAGTCGAGCTAAAAAATAAAGGCCCAATATATACCTTTCATTGGCCTTTTCTGCCACATTCGGATGAGTTTTATAGCTTTTTGGAATAATGATGTATAGTTTCTCAATACAAGCACATTTAATCTGGTTTTCTTGGAGAAATTTCCGGATCCTGCGCCTAAAGTCTGTATAGAAACAAACAAACTAATATAATTGCTAAACTTAAAACTAGAAGGCCACGACCTACATGTCGAGCCCTATTATAAAAGTCCAAACTTTTGATTTGACCAACACCAATGTCAATACAAAGAGTTATTAAATTAATGTCATTAACAAATGGGGAATGCATGTCGTAGCGGAGACTGGATGTGATCTATATTTGGTCGAAAGTAGAACACAGCAACCCGAAGATGCTGTTAGATGCATGTAAGCAAAATTATGGTGAACTTTGGTGAAAATCCTGTGAGAAAGAAGAAGCAAGATATGCATGTCATAGCGGAGACCATTACGTGACCTATATTTTGTCAAAAGTATGTCACAACATTTTGCACTTGTCGATAATGTTAGATGCATATAAGGAACACTCTGTTGAAGTTTAGGAACATTCTGGTGAAATTTGGTGAAAATCCTGCAAGAAAGAAGCAAGATATGCATGTCGCAGCGGAGACCGCATATGACCTATATCATGTCAAAAGTAGGTCACAGCAACCCGAAATTTTGCACATTGATGCGAGTTGCATAATTATAAGGAACATTCTGGTGACTTTTGGTGAAAATCCTGTGAGAAGAAGCAAGATAGGCATGTCGTAGCGGAGACAGGACATGACCTATATTTTGTCAAAAGTAGGTCACAGCGACCCGAAAGTGTTCTCCTAATGTTGGAACCATATAATGAACATTCTGGTGGAAAACCTGCAAGTAACGAAGATGATATTAAGAAATGTTGAAAATCAGACGGACGGACAGACAAATGGACAAACTGACACACATACACCCGGACGACATTGTGATCGCGAAGTCGAGATCCATAAACGTATCGACACAAAGTCACGTCATGAATTAATAATTAAGTATGAGAAAGATTTAATAAGCAGACTGCACCAATGCAACCAAGGCTCGATTCCATATCTAGATGTTGGAAGCGAGAGGTCTCACAGGCATGGGTTTTCCCAGTCATTGTTGATTTCGTCCCATATCATGAACAAGCTTATGCAATCTTCTGTGCCACTGAGAGTGATTTGTACGACCTGTGTAGCGTGATTCATCATCAATGTAAAATAAATATAGTTTATGCTTTTTAATTAACAGAAAGAATGTTTGTTAAATCATACAGTCAGCCTTATTATCTTAAGTTATTGTAAATATAACTTAATTTGTTCAATCCAATGACTAGTCGAGTATTGTATTTATTATTGGCAGGGTCCAGCAAAAATCAAAAGCTCAAATGTGAAAAAGTGTTCCTACCAATCTGACCACTTGTGCGGATAACTATGTAACATGCCCCTTTGATTGTTCAATAACTAATTAAGACATAGATAGATATGAGGTTTCATACAGTTGATTTCCATCATTTATATGCAAATAATAAGTAACAGAAACCTGGTAAATTCCACCCTTAAAATATGAGAAGTTATGAAAACTGTGAAAAAGCATTTTGTTGTTGTTGTTTTTTGTAACATGCATTTTCTTGTAAACTTTTTTTTTTTACAAGTTGCGCCACCCTGGTTGTCAACTGTTTTTTCTTTTTCTAATTGTGCCCAACCCATCCCTCTACTACCTTCACCCATAATCTCAAATCCTGTTTCTGCCATGATGGTGACTATCTTAGATTATTCAAGAAGATGGATGTTACGTCCTGTAAAGTAGCGAGTAGTTTTGTTCTGCAACTTTGGAGAAAGTCGTCACAAAGGTGTTAAAGGACAGATGGATGATGTGCCATGCCATGCAATCCTAGCCTCTGATCAGTAAAGCTAACTAAAAGTATCGGTATGCTGTCAGACTACGATGTCTTGCCACCGAATGACTAACTGGCAAATTATTTTGCTGTGTCACCTATATTAGAAACAAGAAGCCCAAGTGGGCAACCGTGTGTTTGCCAGGGTAGAATACAACCACTGCGATCTCACAAACACACTGTCACATGCATAGGGGTAGGACACCCTCATTCATATTCATTTTGTTATTTTTTATCATGCTCATTTAAGGTCTTTATCACGACACCGCGTATGCAAACGTGGAAGCGTGGCTCCATCGTAAATGGAGTATCTACTATAGAATTTGCAGGTAAGAAGGTTCTAGGCCCATTCTCCATATTTTATCGATGTAAATGGAGGATGAGTTCATTCCTGTTAGGCGTCATATAACCTTTGATGTGTTGGTATGCCTTAAAACAGAATTCAATTCAATTCAATTCAATTCCAAGTGGGCGTGAAATCGCTCTACCGGTAAACAATGTACTTAAAAATGATGTCATCTATAAACATGTCGACAAGCTTGCTTATTGGTGAACATGTAAACATGTTATGCACACCACTTTATCATAAATAAAAAATAAAAACAAAGAGTAATTTTGAGATTAAACCTATGGGATCAATTGATTTTTGGATCTTTAAATATCAACATGAAGAAAACTAAAATTCTTTACAGTAAATTAACAACAACAAAATAGAACTTGTTTTCCTAACTTGCTTATGTAAAAATATGAGGGACAAAATTAATTTGCTACAGCATAATGTTGTAAAAATAACGTTTTTAGACTTAAGGTTTTCCTGAAAAAAAAAGATCATATAGACTGTTGAAGCTTGTGTTACGGTCTCTTCAAAATGGTATGAATAATAATAATAGAAAACACCTGCAAAAAAGATTGTTTAAAGGGAATGTAGTGACACAGCCAACACTCTTTGTTAGTAAAACTACAAAAAAGGTGTAAGAATGATCAAGACCGGATAATTAACAAAGAAGATATGACCAAGGTTGTTCTCAGATGGATATGGGAACCGCCATTTTGAGAAATATATCATAGTTCTAAATTACCATATTGGTAAATATCATTTAAAGCAGAGAAATCACTGCAGATGAATGCAAAAGCCTTTACCGGCCATATAATGCATTATGACACTTTAGTATACTATTTTTCATACCTTCCCCTATAAATCAGTCAAATAACATATTTATAAATATTCCATATAATTATGGTAGTTTAGAACTGTGATGTCATAGTTCTCAAAATGGTGGCTTCCATACCCATTTTTAAAGAGCCTTGAAATGATCACATCTTCTTAGTTTATCATCCGACTTTGGTAATTCTTTCACACATGACCATGTTGTTCAGAACTCTCAATAATAATTGGCTGTGTCGCTACATTCCATATTGACCTATAACATGACTTTGCCTACCTGATTGTGTCTTGGCTGAGAGTGTTACTGGCAGATAGTTGATCACATATGCCCATGCCAAGCCTGTAGCTACGTCTCCTGCTGGTAGTCGCTGTTCCATTTTGATGTTACAACCTGAAATTCACAGTATAAAAGAAAGAGTGTATACTGAAGCATATTTGACAGACGGATTTGTGTTCATGGGTGATTTGTTCACAAGACTTAGTCCAATCATATGCGTTCATTAATTTTGTATAACTACATCGGATCTTGAATGACCATTTGATTGACTGGAATTGGTCACATGATGTTAATGTTTACATTTCTTTCTGCATAGAAGCAGACTGACAAACTTATGCATCCATATTTCTTTTCATTTTAGTGGTTGTTTTTGTGGAGTTATATACTGTACTGAACAATGTTTCATTACAAACAAATCGAGTAGTTCATGTTTGTGTTCATGATGTGACCCATTCCATCAACGTAACACAGTGTCTATTTTTTAAGCAATTTTGTGAGTATGAATATTTAGTTATTTATAATAAAATTGTACTGTACTGTAATGACTGATAAAACATGTGGTTGGTCGGTTGGTTGAATGGTGTTTTACGTCATTTTCAGCACATTTTTTAAGCTATTTATGATGGTTGATTCATGGTGGAGGTAAACCACCCACTTATTCCTGCGAAGAACCAGCACAGTATGCCTCCCGCTATCCATAAAAATCGATACTAAGAAGGTTTAAAACTCAGCGTCTTTACCATCCCCACCACGGAGATAATACTTGAGATTAGAATAATGATTTTGCTGCGTGGAACTGCTGCACAACAGTATGACTATAAGAATCTTTCATGGGTATCTGGTGAAGATAGGGAATTCCAACACAAGATAAATTGTTAATCATTTTATTTTCGTGGACATCAAATTTCGAGGTTCTTTCGAAAAAGACAATTTCGGGGGGAAGTAAATTCGCTATTTCTGATTTTGAAAAAAAAAGCATTATTCGTAAATTTGTCCCCGATAGCCTAGTGAAAAAACGTCTAGCAGACCTGTCTAGCGATAATGTCACACATTTTCTGTCGCATGTCAAATTGCCCGTTTAACCATGGGTCAACACGTCCAACTGGCAGAGATTTATGTCTGACACCATTGCTCAACCTTGCTAATTATTTTCCGTTTATTCTGGTAATCGGTCATGCGTACAACTCGGGTTTTGACTGGTTATTGATTTGTTTCTCAGTTTTTATGTTCTCCATGGTAATAGCATTTTAGGTCATACTACACCAATTCATTTTCCATAGGCCTACCTTCTAGCTCTAAGCTCTGTACTGAGTTCCCTAAAATAGGAAGCTATATTTTTTATTACTTGTTTTGAAAGATCTATCTTAGTTTTATCAAAAAAACATACATAAGCCATATGCTGAGTATGTTTAGAAAAAGCTGTTTGGGTCGGATGGTGCTGACCCAACCAATTGCATGTGGAAACATGAGGAAAATGTAAAATATACTTCTGAATTTTAATTTTTTAGCAAGATGTTTTGGTTACCTTGTAAACCAATCAAAATTAAGAGATTCTGTGTAATAGCTCCGAATTTACCCAGAAACTTTTTCCTTGCCCCCTGATTGGTTTGTCATTGGTGTAGTCTGATCTAAAATCGTTATTATTTCATCCAATCCCGCTCGAGTCATTGAAAAAATACAAAATTCGATAGCTATTTTTTTCTTGTTTTCAAAATATGTTTTTTTTATTTGTGTTCTGTCCGGTTCTAGTATGTTCTTGTTGATAAAATATAACAAATAAGTTCCGTGTTCAATTCATTGAGAACCCACCCAGTTATCGAACAAATGATACTAAGTACTTGGTAATTGATGACATCGATAAGAAACTTTAATACCATTCTTGAACAATTTACTAGTACACAACTGCGAACATAAACATCGGCATACTGGCTTTGAAAACAAAAACTGAAGTTTTTGTTATTTGTTATCAAAATAAATGTTTAATAAATACATAAACCGTTTATGTATTTATGACAACATAAAACCTGGTTCAATAGTTACCGACTAAATGATGAAACCAAAACTGCTACGCAATACTGTACATTATGGATTCCGAATCAAGGCCATTTTCGTACACTACACATTATTCAAACTTCTGAGCATTAAACATTAGTGGGGATTTGATTTCGCGCTTTGGATCAACCACGAATTCCACAAAATTTAATCCCCCATGAATGTTGTTGAGGGTTGGAATTTCCGTATCTGAACCGGATACCCATGATTGATTATTTTTCTTGCATACAATTTACATTATGCGCAATGTTGTCGTCAACTACCAAAGTTGTGCATGTTTATTTACCCAATGACGTCATGCAACTGTTGATATCAACGTGCGACTTTTATTTTCACCCCATGTGTAAGATCAGGCTTTCCATCACCCATGTAAAACGTGGATAACCGTATCCAGTATGCAAGAATAAATTGTCGCTACAACACTAGGGAAGTATAACATGTTTGTTTTCTTGTTACAGCCATAAACATTATTTTTTTAAATAACAACAAACGTGTTGTAAAAAACCTTGTTAATCAAACTCACATGTTTTTCCACATACACCCCATGTTCAAATGCATGTTGGGAAAAACTTAATGTACCAGTAGACAAACAAAACATCTACTTTCATTGCGGGGCATAAAAAACAGCGTCATATTAGGGTTGAAGACACAGTACAGCTCTACATACCTTTCATAACTTGAAGCAGTTTTAAGCAGTACGCTGGTTCGTTAATACTCAGCAATGTCACCCATTTGATGAAATCAGGCACCTCCTCTGGACTGACATCAACAAGAATAGGCAGTACTCGTAATGTGTTTCTTTCAAAGCTATCTGTTAAGGCAGCCATGCATTGACAAAGAATTTTACGGTCCTGTAGAGCTGTTTTAGAAATTATGAAAATGATCCACTTTCCTTCCGCAATATGCTGGAATTCCGATTTCCCAAATCCAGGAGCAACAGTCAAGTTATGTTTTTCCAGACAGGTACGAATTTCATCAGCAACTTTGCGATCTTGCGTAAGATGATCAAAGTGTATAATCACTGCATCATATTCAGAGTCTGTCACATCAGTCTTGCTCAGGAGTCTCTGTGGCGTCCTACCAACCTGCAAACCAAATGTATTAAAATAAATCACAAATACTAATGCTTCAGTGATCTGTAAGACTAACTTACAGGTTGACACACTTTCTAAGACAATGAAATCCCTACATTCAATTCAAAAACTGAAAAATAAGTCATGTAAAAATTCCTTCTTGCTGCTGTATGTGAGCAATTGGTCTTATTTTATTTAATGATCAGTGATACTGGTAACTCCGCCCACCACGTGTATGCTATGTGCGAACAACTGTGTCAAATTAAGAAGTTTGATAAACGAGTGGATGCAGGAGTTGGGGCTGGTGTATGTCCCCACTTGAATGATTTAATTTGCTCGTTTTGTGATTTCCGTGTTAACAGCTCCACAACAAATTTTTTTCCCATTGTTTTTTAACAGAGATGTGCAAGCACAAGGTCACTGTACCATACTGTTACATCATTGATTACATCAGCAACATTAGTAGAAGGCAAAAAGTTACATGGAGTGAATTGGGGTTTTACAGCACACCAACAAATGAAAGGTTATATGGCGCCAAACAGGGATGCCAAGCTCATCCTCCATTTTACATCTTGATAACATATGGAGAATCATCAATGGGCCTAGAACCTTCTAACCGGCAGAACTGCAGAGTTGCTGTAGATACTCCTTTTATAATGGAGCCAAGTCTCCACATTTGCATATGCGATATCATGAAGAAAACCTTGAATGCGCACGTTAAAAAAATGACAAAATGAACATGAAGTGTGGTCCTACTCCTCTGCCTCTAGCAGGATTTGTAGTGGTTGTATTCTGTAGCCGGCTCCCGACTGTCAAATAATAAATTATTTACTTACGCATGAAGAATTTAATATTCTTGCATACTGGATAAGGCTATCCATGTTTTACATGGGGGATGGAATATAAGAATCTTTCATGGGTATCCGGTGAAAATAGGGAATTCCAACCCGAGGTATAAGTGTTTTAACGGAACCTCGGCAGTGAAGATAGGGAATTCCAACCCGAGGTATAAGTGTTTTTATCAGAACCGAGGCTCTGCCGAGGTTCCGTTAAAACACTTATACCGAGGGTTGGAATTCCCTATCTGAACCAAATACCCATGATAGATTCTTTTTCTTGCATATCAAACATGTTGTACGTCGGCACCTCCAGTTACTAACATTTTGCATGTTTTCCTGCATACCAGATGTTGGCGTGTGTGAATTTTATCTCGACCCTAGGGTGAGATGGAAATATCTAGCCCTGGTAAAATGACGGATATCTTTGTCCGGTATGCAAGAAAGTCTTATCTTTATGGGTAAAGATAAAACGCAGACCAACAATTCGGTATGCAGAAAAACATGCAAAGCGTTAGTAGCTGGCAGCATCATTGCACAACATGTCTCTGATATGCAAGAAAAAGAATCTAGCATGGGTATTCGGTTCAGATAGGGAATTCCAACCTGTCGGTATAAGTGTTTTAATCGGAACCTAGGCAGCTACGTTAGTAGCTGGCAGCATCAACGCACAATATGTCTCTGATATGCAAGAAAAAGAATCTATCATGGGTATTCGGTTCAGATAGGGAATTCCAACCCTCGGTATTCCAACCCTCGGTATAAGTGTTTTAATCGGAACCTCGGCAAAGCCTCGATTCCGATAAAAACACTTATACCTTGGGTTGGAATTTCCTATCTTCACCAGATACCAATGAAAGATACTTATATTCTTGAATATCGGATAACGTTATCACATGGATGATGGATAGCCTGATCTTACACATGGGGGAAGATAAAAGTCACATGCATCAAAAATGACGTCAATAATGTCAACAGCTGCATGACATCATTGTGTAAAAAAAACATAAAAACTTTAGTTATTGGCGCCGTCAACACATAAGATGTCAATGATATGCAAGAAAAAGAATCAATCATGTGTATCCGATTCAGGTAGGGAATTCCAAACCTCGGTATAATCTCAGAACTGATTATCTGATAAACGCTACCTAAAGTTGTCATGTTATATAATGTAACTCTCTTGAGTATAATTTAGGAGATAATCATGCTAAGATTTTCAATCTTTGCCAGTTTGTTAGTGGTTTTACGGTCTGAGAATATCATTTTATGGCGATGCGGTAGTGTAGCCATAAAATATAATTTCTGACCATAAAAACAACCACATACCGTTCCAGACAGAAAATCTTAGCAGTTCTAATGTTTTTCCATTTAAATATCAGAAATATAATACAAAATCATACATACACATTTGTTTTTACTAAAATGCACCCTGTGCATCTTGTCTTGCAGCATTTATTTTCATGTACCAGTATCAATTCACAACAACTGAGGACAACCATTGAAAAGGTTGCAATCGGCTGCATGGTTGAATTGTGTTAATGTCCTTTTTAGCACATTTTAGGCTATATATGAGTCGATTTTTTTTTGTAGTAGAGACAGACCACCCATTTTCCCCCTGGAAGAACCAGTACTGTATACCTGTCGCCATCCGTAAGAATCAACAATTAAAGCGGAATCTATTTATTGATGGAAAAGAAATTATATAAAATTCCTTACTGTCATGGTGCCATGTCCTTCACCCTGTGCATCTTGACGAGCAGCAATTACATCATCCCTTGCAGCACAGAATACTACATCAGCCAGGGTTTCATAGAGCTCTGGATCAACAATTAATCAGTTGAAAACAGAAAGGACAAATATAATTCAGTCCGTTAATAGGATGAATTTGGCGAATGAATCTTCAGTGGAGTAGCTGCATATAGGCACTGCAGGCCCAGGCAAACAACTACCCCCCATCCACCCCACCCTCAAGATATACACATGTTAAAATATGCAAAAAATGCATTAAAAATGAAGAAAGTTGTAATGGACTTTCATTGTATAATATTCTGATATGTTGACTTATTGTAATGTTTCACCAAAAAAACGATATTTCAGTTCTGACTGTTTCTGTTTATTCCCCCAAAAGTCTCCCCAAACACGCCAGAAAGCACTGTCTAATTAAAACAAATAATCTGGACAAGCTTGTCCCAACAACCCGCTAGCTACTCGTCTGCTCTAGATGGACAAATGGACCATTCTATTGTCCAATTTATTTCACGTGAAAAAAACAAAAAAACAATTTGAGTAAAATTGTACCAAACTTTTTGAATATAAAGGGCATAATTTCTGCCCTCTAAGTATTTGTTTGAACATTTTACTTGACCATACCCCATCCATTTTGAATTTTATTTTAAAGATGAGCGTTAGATAGTGGAACAATAGTCCTTAAAGGGAATGTAGCGATACAGCCAAACAAGTTCTGTTATTGAGAGTTCTGACAAACTTGACAAAACGTGAAAGAATTATCCAAATTGGATGATAAACAAAAAAGATATGACCATGTGAAGGTTGTTCTAAAACGGGTAGTGGAATCGCCATTTTTAGAACTATGACATCATAGTTTCAAATTACCATATATGGAATATTGATAAAAGTCATTTAAAGCAAAGAAATTCACTGCAAATGAATGCAATTTTTTTTTAATGGTCATGATGGTCATATATAGCAGTATTGTCATTAAGTATACATATTTTTCATACAGTTGCTGTAATTTTTTCTCTTTAAATCAGTAAATTTTCATATTTATAAATATTCCCTGTATGGTCATTTAGAACTGTAATGTCATAGCTCTCAAAATGGCGGCTTTCTTATCCGTTCCAACAAAATCTTCAAATGATCATGTCTTCTGTCTTTATCATCCGATTTTAATAATTCTTTCACCTTTATTGAAGTTTTTCAAACCTCTCAATACTAAAGGTGGTTTGGCTGTGTGGCTACATACCCTTTAACCTTTCTTCTACTGATACTTCACGATAGCCTCAATACTCACTATGGGTTTTACAGGCTTTTTGTATCACAGATTAAGTTCAGTGAGCTATTAAACATGCAGAAGGTATAGCCCTCCTTGCACACCAGACAGATAGCATTTAATCCCTTTCCGAAGGATGGCATATTTTCAAAGTACATTGCCCGAAAAAGGTACTGAAGAAGTGCATTTATGAAAACCCAGGTTGGGACACCACTGAAATTCAAATCCGGAAACTCTGGAACCACTCTGCCACGACACCTTCGCTTTGAACATGTGACTCTAAAATCAACAATGAAAGCGGTTTACCTCTACCATAATGCAATGTTTCCATATTTCTAGTAGCGATGATCATGACCTTGGAGCATGATCTCTTACTTGTCACCTACGGAAAAAAAAATTGTTCCACGTAATATTTCTGAATACAAATTCATTAACCTATATTATCGAGCGTAATATTTTAAAACCTCTTTAAAACTAACATTATTTAGCTAATCATATCAAAGCAAACATCTTACCATTGTAAGGCAGTATTTTCACAGTGTCATTACACTCTACATTCGCCGTATGGTTGATCACCTCGTTCAGTGCGTAATAAAATCGCGCTATTTGGTGGCGGATGTCCACCTCTGCCAACTGAAGGTGGTGCATTTTGTGAATTGCATTAAGAACCATTGGAAAGTCAGCAACAAAGTAGTACTCCTGGAATGGAAAAAGAATATCTATTATTGATTAAATCAATATTTGATGAAGGTTAAAATATACTTTAAGAGGAAATGTCATCAAAGACCCATTATATAAATATTGCAGCCCAGTGAGAGTTGTAGTGAGTATTGTCAAACTAAGGAATATAATGTCAACCAAGGTGGGTGGAGGTGGAGTGGGGGAGTGGGAGGGAGGGGGAGGGGGGGAGGGGAGTAGGTGGTGGGGCACAACACCCCAAATATGACTGAGCTAATATTGAAGCTTACTTTAGACGCAATATATTTAGCTCTAGTAGTTTCAGAGAAGGCGTTTTTCTCCGTATAAGTCTATGTAAATAAACAAGAGGCCCAAAAAGAGCCTTTGTACGCTCTAACTTTGCTTAAACGGCTCTTATATCAAGGGTTGTCGACATAAAATTCCCAGCAGTACATCTTTCAAAACACTGCAAAAACAACACGGCTAGGATGACCTTTAGATCGCTCACCTTGTAATCATGGCAATAAGTCTGATGTGTCTAGTCTGGCATTGGGTATTTTTTTAATTTGCACCCACTTTCTTCTATGAATGAAATTTCATAAAAATGGGGGGGATTGGGGGATATATATTAACAAATCTGGTAAAGATCAGATAAAAAATGAAATAACTTCAGATTTAACAAAGGAAAATACAATATAGCATTTTTCAACAAATCAAGGGCCATAACTCTTTCGTTACTAACAAGATCTAGCTTGGTTTTTGAACTTGTCCAAGATTTCATTGATATACCATGCTTTGCACAACTGGACATCATACTGAGGCTTTCCTGCCAAATTTCATAGAAATCCAACAAGCCGTTTAGGAGGAGTAGCACCGACAAGAAATTCAAAGTAACAAGAGGTCAATGACCTTGAAGCTCTACTGATTGATTTTGATTTTCAGGAAGTAGTCGCTACAGACTTGTTTTTTGAAAAAATTTATTTTAGTATGGCGGCCATCTTGAATTTCCGGCCAGCCTGAAATTTTGCTAGGATCAATTTTTGCTACATCAAGAGCAACATTCCTGTGAAGTTTCATGAAAATCCATCAAGTAGTTTTCAGAGGAGTAGTCGCTACATAGTTTTCATTATATAAACTCTATGTAAACAAAGATGGCCGCTGGCAGCCATGTTTAACGTCGAATCAAAAAACGATTTCATGCTGATCATTTTAGAAAAAGTCCCATATCAATATCACTTATAGTTTTCAAGAAGTAGTCGCTACAAACTTGTTTTTTTAAAAACCTATTTTTAGAATTGGCAGCCATCTTGGATTTCACATCAACATGAATTTTTTGCTAGGATCAACTAGACTTCATGTGCAACATTTCTGTAAAGTTTCATGAAAATCCAATTCAGTAGTTTCAGAGGAGTAGTCTCTACAAAAAAAGATTTACGGACACACAGACGGACAGATAGACGGACAGACAGACAGACGGACAGACGGACGACGGACGCCGGCACCACAGCATAAGCTCTGCTGATCTCTGATCAGTCGAGCTAAAAATGTCAAAGGGCCATACCTCCATTCAACAAGAGGCCCAAGAGGGCATGTAGACGCTCTACTTGCACGATGTGATTCAAAAACGTAAACATGATAAAGGTCAACCCAAGAAACATGTTTCCTATATATAACTTTGGGTTAATTATTATTATTTTGTCGATAATAAAAAACACAAACTTGATAAAGGCTAACTCAAGTATCATGTATATGATATTTAACAAGAATGGAATAAGTGGTTTCGGAGGAGATGTCGTTTGAAATTTACTTAAATTTGACCTAATTTTAGCCATGGCGGCCATCTTGGATGTGAAATGGCGGCCGCGAAAATCACAAATCTGAGAGGGGACTATCCCAAATTTCATTGTGATTAAGTTTCATCAAAATCCTTCAAGGGGTTTCAGAGAAGATGTCATTTTTAACCTTTTTCCTATATAACTCTATGTAAACTTTGAGACGCCGTGGCGGCCGTTTTGATTAGTCGATCGATAACGAAAAAACATTAACTTGATAGAGGCCAACCCAAGGAACATGTAATATGATATATCAAGTAGAATGGAATAAGTGGTTTCGGAGGGGATGTCGTTTGAAATTTCCTTAAATTTGACCTAGTTTATTGCCATGGCGGCCATCTTTGGATGACTGGCAGGCCGCAAAAAACTTAAATCTGAGAGAAACTATCCCAAATATCATTGTGAATAAGTTTCATCAAAATTCATTCAAGTCGGTTTCAGAGAAGATGGCATTTTTTAACCTTTTTCTTATATAACTCTTATGTAAACTTTAAGTGTCGCCGTGGTGGCCATTATTGTATTATTAGACGAAAACGAAAAAACACAAACTTGATAGAGGCCAACCCAAGGAACATGTATATGATATTTCACAAGAATGGAATAAGTGGTTTCGGAGGAGATGTCGCTTGAAATTTACTTAAATTTGACTACTAGTTTTAGCCATTGGTGGCCATCTTGGATGACTTGGCGGCCGCGAAAACACAAATCTGAGAGGGGACTATCCCAAATATCATTGTAATTAAGTTTCATCAAAATCCTTCAAACGATTTCAGAGAAGATGTCATTTTTAACCTACTTTCCTATATAACTCTATGTAAAACTTGAGTCACCGTGGCGGCCATTTTGATTATTTGCATATAACGAAAAACACAAACTTGATAGAGGCCAACCCAAGGAACAAGTAAATGATATAGTGAGTAGAATGGAATAAGTGGTTTCAGTGGAGATGTCGTTTGAAATTTCCTTAAATTTGACCTTGTTTTAGCCATGGCGGCCATCTTGGATGTCTGGCGGCTGCAAAAAACATAAATCTGAGAGGGAATATCCCAAATATTCACTGTGAATTAAGTTTCATCAATATCCTTCAAGCGGTTTCAGAGAAGATGTCATTTTTAACCTTTTCCTATAAAACTCATGTAAACTTTGAGTCGCCGTGGCAGCCATTTTGATTATTCAATCTATAACAAAAAACACAAACTTGATATAGAGGCCAACCCCAAGGAACATGTAATTG
>JAWPHD010023964.1:0-20599 GCA_037043455.1 Cyrtodaria siliqua
ATTTTGTAAGAACTGAATATATATGCGTAAGAACTGAATATATATGTGTAAGAACTGAATATATATGTGTAAATTCTTACTGAATATATATGTGTAAGAAACTGAATATATATGCGTAAGAACTGAATATATATGTGTAAGAACGGAATATATATGCGTCAGAACTGAATATATATGTGTAAGAAACGGAATATATATGCATCAGAACTGAATATATATGTGTAAGAACTGAATATATATGTGTAAGAACTGAATATATATGTGTAAGAACTGAATATATATACGTAAGAACTGAATATATATGCGTAATAACTGAATATATATGCGTAAGAACTGAATATATATGCGTAATAACTGAATATATATGTGTAAGAACTGAATATATATGCGTAAGAACTGAATATATATGCGTAAAAACTGAATATATATATGCTTAAGAACGGAGTATATATGTGTAAGAACTGAATATATATGCGTAAGAACTGAATATATATGTGTAAGAACTGAATTATATGCGTAAGAACTGAATATATATGCGTAAGAACTGAATATATATGTGTAAGAACTGAATATATATGTGTAAGAACTGAATATATATGCGTAAGAACTGAATATATATGTGTAAGAACGGAATATATATGTGTAAGAACTGAATATATATGTGTAAGAACTGAATATATATGTGTAAGAACTGAATATATATACGTAAGAACTGAATATATATGCGTAAAAACTGAATATATATGCGTAAGAACTGAATATATATGCGTAAGAACGGAATATATATGCGTAAGAACTGAATATATATGTGTAAGGACTGAATATATATGTGTAATAACTGAATATATATGCGTAATAACTGAATATATATGCGTAAAAACGGAATATATAGGCGTAAGAACTGAATATATGTGTAAGAACTGAGTATATATGCGTAAGAACTAAATATATATGTGTAAGAACTGAATATATATGCGTAAGAACTCAATATATATGCGTTTGAACTGAATATATGCGTAAGAACTGAATATATATGCGTAAGAACTAAATATATATGTGTAAGAACGAAATATATATGCGAAAGAACTGAATATATATGTGTAAGAACTGAATATATATGCGTAAGAAATGGATATATATGCGTAAGAACTGAATATATATGCGTAAGAACTGAATATATATGCGTAAGAACTAAAAATATATGCGTAAGAACGGAATATATATGCGTAAGAACTGAATATATATGCGTAAGAACTGAATATATATATTTGATAGAACGGAATATATATGCGTAAGAACTGAATATATATGCGTAAGAACTGAATATATATGCGTAAGAACTGAATATATATGCGAAAGAACTGAATATATATGCGTAAGAAATGAATATATATGCGTAAGAACTGAATATATATGCGTAAGAACTGAATATATATGCGTAAGAACTGAATATATATGCGTAAGAACGGAATATATATGCGTAAGAACTGAATATATATGCGTAAGAACTGAATATATATATTTGATAGAATGGAATATATATGCGTTAGAACTGAATATATATGAGTAAGAACTGAATATATATGCGTAAGAACTGAATATATATGTGTAAGAACTGAATATATATGCGTAATAACTGAATATATATGCGTAAGAACTGAATATTTATGCGTAATAACTGAATATATATGCGAAAGAACTGAATATATATGACTAAGAACTGAATATATATGCGTAAGAACGGAATATATATGCGTAAGAACTGAATATATATGTGTAAGAACTGAATATATATGCGTAAGAACTGAATATATATGTGTAAGAACTGAATATATATGCGTAAGAACTGACTATATATGCGTAAGAACTGAATATATATGCGTAAGAACTGAATATATATGCGTAATAACTGAATATTATATGCGTAAGAACTGAATATATATGCGTAATAACTGAATATATATGCGTAAGAACTGAATATATATAACTAAGAACTGAATATATATGCGTAAGAACGGAATATATAGGCGTAAGTACTGAATATATATGCGTAAGAACTGAATATATATGCGTAAGAGCTGAATATATATGTGTAAGAGATGAATATATATGCGTAAGAACTGAATATATATACGTAAGAACTGAATATATATGTGTTAGAACTGAATATATATGCGTAAGAACTGAATATATATGCGTAAGAACTGAATATATATGCGTAAGAACTGAAATATATATGTGTAAGAACTGAATATATATGTGTAAGAACTGAATATATATGCGTAAGAACTGAATATATATGTGTAAGAACTGAATATATATGCGTAAAAACTGAATATATATGTGTAAGAACTGAATATATATGCGTAAGAACTGAATATATGCGTAAGAACGGAATATATATGCGTAAGAACTGAATATATATGTGTAAGAACGGAATATATATGCGAAAGAACTGAATATATATGTGTAAGAACTGAATATATATGCGTAAGAACTGGATATATATGCGTAAGAACTGAATATATATGGGTAAGAACTGAATATATATGCGTAAAAACTAAAAATATATGCGTAAGAACGGAATATATATGCGTAAGAACTGAATATATATGCGTAAGAACTGAATATATATATTTGATAGAACGGAATATATATGCGTAAAAACTGAATATATATGCGTAAGAACTGAATATATATGCGTAAGAACTGAATATATATGCGTAAGAACTAAATATATATGCGTAAGAACGGAATATATATGCGAAAGAACTGAATATATATGTGTAAGAACTGAATATATATGCGTAAGAACTGGATATATATGCGTAAGAACTGAATATATATGGGTAAGAACTGAATATATATGCGTAAAAACTAAAAATATATGTGTAAGAACGGAATATATATGCATCAGAACTGAATATATATGCGTAAGAACTGAATATATATATTTGATAGAACGGAATATATATGCGTAAGAACTGAATATATATGAGTAAGAACTGAATATATATGCGTAATAACTGAATATATATGCGTAAGAACTGATATATATGCGTAATAACTGAATATATATGCGTAAGAGCTGAATATATATGTGTAAGAGATGAATATATATGCGTAAGAACTGAATATATATGCGTAGGAACGGAATATATATGCGTTAGAACTGAATATATATGTGTTAGAACTGAATATATATGTGTAAGACCTGAATATATATGTGTAAAAACTGAATATATATGTGTAAGAACTGAATATATATGCGTAAGAATTGAATATACATGTGTAAGAACTGAATATATATGCATAAGAACTGAATAAATATGCGTAAGAACTGAATATGTATGCGTAAGAACTGAATATATATGTGTAAGAACGGAATATATATGCGTCAGAACTGAATATATATATGTGTAAGAACGGAATATATATGCATCAGAACTGAATATATATGTGTAAGAACTGAATTATATGTGTAAGAACTGAATATATATACGTAAGAACTGAATATATATGCGTAAAAACTGAATATATATGCGTAAGAACTGAATATATATGCGTAAGAGCTGAAAATATATGTGTAAGAGATAAATATATATGCGTAAGAACTGAATATATATGCGTAAGAACTGAATATATATGCGTAAGAACTGAATATATATGTGTTAGAACTGAATATATATATGTAAGAACTGAATATATATGTGTAAAAACTGAATATATATGTGTAAGAACTGAATATATATGCGTAAGAACTGAATATATATGTGTAAGAACTGAATATATATGCGTAAGAACTGAATAAATATGCGTAAGAACTGAATATATATGTGTAAGAACTGAATATATATTTGTAAGAACTGAATATATATGCGTAAGAACTGAATATATATGTGTAAGAACTGAATATATATGTGTAATTCTTACTGAATATATATGTGTAAGAACTGAATATATATGCGTAAGAACTGAATATATATGTGTAAGAACGGAATATATATGCGTCAGAACTGAATATATATGTGTAAGAACGGAATATATATGCATCAGAACTGAATATATATGTGTAAGAACTGAATATATATGTGTAAGAACTGAATATATATACGTAAGAACTGAATATATATGCGTAATAACTGAATATATATGCGTAAGAACTGAATATATATGCGTAATAACTGAATATATATGCGTAAGAACTGGATATATATGACTAAGAACTGAATATATATGCGTAAGAACGGAATATATAGGCGTAAGAACTGAATATATATGCGTAAGAACTGAATATATATGCGTAAGAGCTGAATATATATGTGTAAGAGATGAATATATATGCGTAAGAACTGAATATATATACGTAAGAACTGAATATATATGTGTTAGAACTGAATATATATGCGTAAGAACTGAATATATATGCGTAAGAACTGAATATATATGCGTAAGAACTGAATATATATGTGTAAGAACTGAATATATATGTGTAAGAACTGAATATATATGCGTAAGAACTGAATATATATGTGTAAGAACTGAATATATATGCGTAAGAACTGAATATATATGTGTAAGAACTGAATATATATGCGTAAGAACTGAATATATGCGTAAGAACGGAATATATATGTGTAAGAACTGAATATATATGTGTAAGAACGGAATATATATGCGAAAGAACTGAATATATATGTGTAAGAACTGAATATATATGCGTAAGAACTGGATATATATGCGTAAGAACTGAATATATATGGGTAAGAACTGAATATATATGCGTAAAAACTAAAATATATGCGTAAGAACGGAATATATATGCGTAAGAACTGAATATATATGCGTAAGAACTGAATATACTATATTTGATAGAACGGAATATATATGCGTAAAAACTGAATATATATGCGTAAGAACTGAATATATATGCGTAAGAACTGAATATATATATTTGATAGAACGGAATATATATGCGTAAAAACTGAATATATATGCGTAAGAACTGAATATATATGCGTAAGAACTGAATATATATGCGTAAGAACTAAATATATATGCGTAAGAACGGAATATATATGCGAAAGAACTGAATATATATGTGTAAGAACTGAATATATATGCGTAAGAACTGGATATATATGCGTAAGAACTGAATATATATGGGTAAGAACTGAATATATATGCGTAAAAACTAAAAATATATGTGTAAGAACGGAATATATATGCATCAGAACTGAATATATATGCATAAGAACTGAATATATATATTTGATAGAACGGAATATATATGCGTAAGAACTGAATATATATGAGTAAGAACTTAATATATATGCGTAATAACTGAATATATATGCGTAAGAACTGAATATATATGCGTAATAACTGAATATATATGCGTAAGAGCTGAATATATATGTGTAAGAGATGAATATATATGACTAAGAACTGAATATATATGCGTAAGAACGGAATATATATGCGTAAGAACTGAATATATATGTGTAAGAACTGAATATATATGCGTAAGAACTGAATATATATGTGTAAGAACTGAATATATATGCGTAAGAACTGACTATATATGCGTAAGAACTGAATATATATTCGTAAGAACTGAATATATATGTGTAAGAACTGAATATATATGTGTAAGAACTGAATATATATGCGTAAGAACTGAACATATATGTGTAAGAACTGAATATATATGCGTAAGAACTGAATATATATGCGTAAGAACTGAATATATATGTGTAAGAACGGAATATATATGCGTCAGTACTGAATATATATGTGTAAGAACGGAATATATATGCATCAGAACTGAATATATATGTGTAAGAACTGAATATATATGTGTAAGAACTGAATGTATATGTGTAAGAACTGAATATATATGCGTAAGAACTGAATATATATGCGTAAAAACTGAATATATATGCTTAAGAACGGAGTATATATGTGTAAGAACTGAATATATATGCGTAAGAACTGAATATATATGTGTAAGAACTGAATATATATGCGTAAGAACTGAATATATATGCGTAAGAACTGAATATATATGTGTAAGAACTGAATATATATGTGTAAGAACTGAATATATATGCGTAAGAACTGAATATATATGTGTAAGAACGGAATATATATGTGTAAGAACTGAATATATATGTGTAAGAACTGAATATATATGTGTAAGAACTGAATATATATACGTAAGAACTGAATATATATGCGTAAAAACTGAATATATATGCGTAAGAACTGAATATATATGCGTAAGAACGGAATATATATGCGTAAGAACTGAATATATATGTGTAAGGACTGAATATATATGTGTAATAACTGAATATATATGCGTAATAACTGAATATATATGCGTAAAAACGGAATATATAGGCGTAAGAACTGAATATATGTGTAAGAACTGAGTATATATGCGTAAGAACTAAATATATATGTGTAAGAACTGAATATATATGCGTAAGAACTCAATATATATGCGTTTGAACTGAATATATGCGTAAGAACTGAATATATATGCGTAAGAACTAAATATATATGTGTAAGAACGAAATATATATGCGAAAGAACTGAATATATATGTGTAAGAACTGAATATATATGCGTAAGAACTGGATATATATGCGTAAGAACTGAATATATATGCGTAAGAACTGAATATATATGCGTAAGAACTAAAAATATATGCGTAAGAACGGAATATATATGCGTAAGAACTGAATATATATGCGTAAGAACTGAATATATATATTTGATAGAACGGAATATATATGCGTAAGAACTGAATATATATGCGTAAGAACTGAATATATATGCGTAAGAACTGAATATATATGCGAAAGAACTGAATATATATGCGTAAGAAATGAATATATATGCGTAAGAACTGAATATATATGCGTAAGAACTGAATATATATGCGTAAGAACTGAATATATATGCGTAAGAACGGAATATATATGCGTAAGAACTGAATATATATGCGTAAGAACTGAATATATATATTTGATAGAATGGAATATATATGCGTAAGAACTGAATATATATGAGTAAGAACTGAATATATATGCGTAAGAACTGAATATATATGTGTAAGAACTGAATATATATGCGTAATAACTGAATATATATGCGTAAGAACTGAATATTTATGCGTAATAACTGAATATATATGCGAAAGAACTGAATATATATGACTAAGAACTGAATATATATGCGTAAGAACGGAATATATATGCGTAAGAACTGAATATATATGTGTAAGAACTGAATATATATGCGTAAGAACTGAATATATATGTGTAAGAACTGAATATATATGCGTAAGAACTGACTATATATGCGTAAGAACTGAATATATATGCGTAAGAACTGAATATATATGCGTAATAACTGAATATATATGCGTAAGAACTGAATATATATGCGTAATAACTGAATATATATGCGTAAGAACTGAATATATATAACTAAGAACTGAATATATATGCGTAAGAACGGAATATATAGGCGTAAGAACTGAATATATATGCGTAAGAACTGAATATATATGCGTAAGAGCTGAATATATATGTGTAAGAGATGAATATATATGCGTAAGAACTGAATATATATACGTAAGAACTGAATATATATGTGTTAGAACTGAATATATATGCGTAAGAACTGAATATATATGCGTAAGAACTGAATATATATGCGTAAGAACTGAATATATATGTGTAAGAACTGAATATATATGTGTAAGAACTGAATATATATGCGTAAGAACTGAATATATATGTGTAAGAACTGAATATATATGCGTAAAAACTGAATATATATGTGTAAGAACTGAATATATATGCGTAAGAACTGAATATATGCGTAAGAACGGAATATATATGCGTAAGAACTGAATATATATGTGTAAGAACGGAATATATATGCGAAAGAACTGAATATATATGTGTAAGAACTGAATATATATGCGTAAGAACTGGATATATATGCGTAAGAACTGAATATATATGGGTAAGAACTGAATATATATGCGTAAAAACTAAAAATATATGCGTAAGAACGGAATATATATGCGTAAGAACTGAATATATATGTGTAAGGACTGAATATATATGTGTAATAACTGAATATATATGCGTAATAACTGAATATATATGCGTAAAAACGGAATATATAGGCGTAAGAACTGAATATATGTGTAAGAACTGAGTATATATGCGTAAGAACTAAATATATATGTGTAAGAACTGAATATATATGCGTAAGAACTCAATATATATGCGTTTGAACTGAATATATGCGTAAGAACTGAATATATATGCGTAAGAACTAAATATATATGTGTAAGAACGAAATATATATGCGAAAGAACTGAATATATATGTGTAAGAACTGAATATATATGCGTAAGAACTGGATATATATGCGTAAGAACTGAATATATATGCGTAAGAACTGAATATATATGCGTAAGAACTAAAAATATATGCGTAAGAACGGAATATATATGCGTAAGAACTGAATATATATGCGTAAGAACTGAATATATATATTTGATAGAACGGAATATATATGCGTAAGAACTGAATATATATGCGTAAGAACTGAATATATATGCGTAAGAACTGAATATATATGCGAAAGAACTGAATATATATGCGTAAGAAATGAATATATATGCGTAAGAACTGAATATATATGCGTAAGAACTGAATATATATGCGTAAGAACTGAATATATATGCGTAAGAACGGAATATATATGCGTAAGAACTGAATATATATGCGTAAGAACTGAATATATATATTTGATAGAATGGAATATATATGCGTAAGAACTGAATATATATGAGTAAGAACTGAATATATATGCGTAAGAACTGAATATATATGTGTAAGAACTGAATATATATGCGTAATAACTGAATATATATGCGTAAGAACTGAATATTTATGCGTAATAACTGAATATATATGCGAAAGAACTGAATATATATGACTAAGAACTGAATATATATGCGTAAGAACGGAATATATATGCGTAAGAACTGAATATATATGTGTAAGAACTGAATATATATGCGTAAGAACTGAATATATATGTGTAAGAACTGAATATATATGCGTAAGAACTGACTATATATGCGTAAGAACTGAATATATATGCGTAAGAACTGAATATATATGCGTAATAACTGAATATATATGCGTAAGAACTGAATATATATGCGTAATAACTGAATATATATGCGTAAGAACTGAATATATATAACTAAGAACTGAATATATATGCGTAAGAACGGAATATATAGGCGTAAGAACTGAATATATATGCGTAAGAACTGAATATATATGCGTAAGAGCTGAATATATATGTGTAAGAGATGAATATATATGCGTAAGAACTGAATATATATACGTAAGAACTGAATATATATGTGTTAGAACTGAATATATATGCGTAAGAACTGAATATATATGCGTAAGAACTGAATATATATGCGTAAGAACTGAATATATATGTGTAAGAACTGAATATATATGTGTAAGAACTGAATATATATGCGTAAGAACTGAATATATATGTGTAAGAACTGAATATATATGCGTAAAAACTGAATATATATGTGTAAGAACTGAATATATATGCGTAAGAACTGAATATATGCGTAAGAACGGAATATATATGCGTAAGAACTGAATATATATGTGTAAGAACGGAATATATATGCGAAAGAACTGAATATATATGTGTAAGAACTGAATATATATGCGTAAGAACTGGATATATATGCGTAAGAACTGAATATATATGGGTAAGAACTGAATATATATGCGTAAAAACTAAAAATATATGCGTAAGAACGGAATATATATGCGTAAGAACTGAATATATATGCGTAAGAACTGAATATATATATTTGATAGAACGGAATATATATGCGTAAAAACTGAATATATATGCGTAAGAACTGAATATATATGCGTCAGAACTGAATATATATGCGTAAGAACTAAATATATATGCGTAAGAACGGAATATATATGCGAAAGAACTGAATATATATGTGTAAGAACTGAATATATATGCGTAAGAACTGGATATATATGCGTAAGAACTGAATATATATGGGTAAGAACTGAATATATATGCGTAAAAACTAAAAATATATGTGTAAGAACGGAATATATATGCATCAGAACTGAATATATATGCGTAAGAACTGAATATATATATTTGATAGAACGGAATATATATGCGTAAGAACTGAATATATATGAGTAAGAACTGAATATATATGCGTAATAACTGAATATATATGCGTAAGAACTGAATATATATGCGTAATAACTGAATATATATGCGTAAGAGCTGAATATATATGTGTAAGAGATGAATATATATGCGTAAGAACTGAATATATATGCGTAGGAACGGAATATATATGCGTTAGAACTGAATATATATGTGTTAGAACTGAATATATATGTGTAAGACCTGAATATATATGTGTAAAAACTGAATATATATGTGTAAGAACTGAATATATATGCGTAAGAATTGAATATACATGTGTAAGAACTGAATATATATGCATAAGAACTGAATAAATATGCGTAAGAACTGAATATGTATGCGTAAGAACTGAATATATATGTGTAAGAACGGAATATATATGCGTCAGAACTGAATATATATATGTGTAAGAACGGAATATATATGCATCAGAACTGAATATATATCTGTAAGAACTGAATTATATGTGTAAGAACTGAATATATATACGTAAGAACTGAATATATATGCGTAAAAACTGAATATATATGCGTAAGAACTGAATATATATGCGTAAGAGCTGAAAATATATGTGTAAGAGATAAATATATATGCGTAAGAACTGAATATATATGCGTAAGAACTGAATATATATGCGTAAGAACTGAATATATATGTGTTAGAACTGAATATATATATGTAAGAACTGAATATATATGTGTAAAAACTGAATATATATGTGTAAGAACTGAATATATATGCGTAAGAACTGAATATATATGTGTAAGAACTGAATATATATGCGTAAGAACTGAATAAATATGCGTAAGAACTGAATATATTTGTGTAAGAACTGAATATATATTTGTAAGAACTGAATATATATGCGTAAGAACTGAATATATATGTGTAAGAACTGAATATATATGTGTAATTCTTACTGAATATATATGTGTAAGAACTGAATATATATGCGTAAGAACTGAATATATATGTGTAAGAACGGAATATATATGCGTCAGAACTGAATATATATGTGTAAGAACGGAATATATATGCATCAGAACTGAATATATATGTGTAAGAACTGAATATATATGTGTAAGAACTGAATATATATGTGTAAGAACTGAATATATATACGTAAGAACTGAATATATATGCGTAATAACTGAATATATATGCGTAAGAACTGAATATATATGCGTAATAACTGAATATATATGCGTAAGAACTGGATATATATGACTAAGAACTGAATATATATGCGTAAGAACGGAATATATAGGCGTAAGAACTGAATATATATGCGTAAGAACTGAATATATATGCGTAAGAGCTGAATATATATGTGTAAGAGATGAATATATATGCGTAAGAACTGAATATATATACGTAAGAACTGAATATATATGTGTTAGAACTGAATATATATGCGTAAGAACTGAATATATATGCGTAAGAACTGAATATATATGCGTAAGAACTGAATATATATGTGTAAGAACTGAATATATATGTGTAAGAACTGAATATATATGCGTAAGAACTGAATATATATGTGTAAGAACTGAATATATATGCGTAAGAACTGAATATATATGTGTAAGAACTGAATATATATGCGTAAGAACTGAATATATGCGTAAGAACGGAATATATATGTGTAAGAACTGAATATATATGTGTAAGAACGGAATATATATGCGAAAGAACTGAATATATATGTGTAAGAACTGAATATATATGCGTAAGAACTGGATATATATGCGTAAGAACTGAATATATATGGGTAAGAACTGAATATATATGCGTAAAAACTAAAAATATATGCGTAAGAACGGAATATATATGCGTAAGAACTGAATATATATGCGTAAGAACTGAATATATATATTTGATAGAACGGAATATATATGCGTAAAAACTGAATATATATGCGTAAGAACTGAATATATATGCGTAAGAACTGAATATATATATTTGATAGAACGGAATATATATGCGTAAAAACTGAATATATATGCGTAAGAACTGAATATATATGCGTAAGAACTGAATATATATGCGTAAGAACTAAATATATATGCGTAAGAACGGAATATATATGCGAAAGAACTGAATATATATGTGTAAGAACTGAATATATATGCGTAAGAACTGGATATATATGCGTAAGAACTGAATATATATGGGTAAGAACTGAATATATATGCGTAAAAACTAAAAATATATGTGTAAGAACGGAATATATATGCATCAGAACTGAATATATATGCATAAGAACTGAATATATATATTTGATAGAACGGAATATATATGCGTAAGAACTGAATATATATGAGTAAGAACTTAATATATATGCGTAATAACTGAATATATATGCGTAAGAACTGAATATATATGCGTAATAACTGAATATATATGCGTAAGAGCTGAATATATATGTGTAAGAGATGAATATATATGACTAAGAACTGAATATATATGCGTAAGAACGGAATATATATGCGTAAGAACTGAATATATATGTGTAAGAACTGAATATATATGCGTAAGAACTGAATATATATGTGTAAGAACTGAATATATATGCGTAAGAACTGACTATATATGCGTAAGAACTGAATATATATGCGTAAGAACTGAATATATATGCGTAATAACTGAATATATATGCGTAAGAACTGAATATATATGCGTAATAACTGAATATATATGCGTAAGAACTGAATATATATGACTAAGAACTGAATATATATGCGTAAGAACGGAATATATAGGCGTAAGAACTGAATATATATGCGTAAGAACTGAATATATATGCGTAAGAGCTGAATATATATGTGTAAGAGATGAATATATATGCGTAAGAACTGAATATATATACGTAAGAACTGAATATATATGTGTTAGAACTGAATATATATGCGTAAGAACTGAATATATATGCGTAAGAACTGAATATATATGCGTAAGAACTGAATATATATGTGTAAGAACTGAATATATATGTGTAAGAACTGAATATATATGCGTAAGAACTGAATATATATGTGTAAGAACTGAATATATATGCGTAAGAACTGAATATATATGTGTAAGAACTGAATATATATGCGTAAGAACTGAATATATGCGTAAGAACGGAATATATATGCGTAAGAACTGAATATATATGTGTAAGAACGGAATATATATGCGAAAGAACTGAATATATATGTGTAAGAACTGAATATATATGCGTAAGAACTGGATATATATGCGTAAGAACTGAATATATATGGGTAAGAACTGAATATATATGCGTAAAAACTAAAAATATATGCGTAAGAACGGAATATATATGCGTAAGAACTGAATATATATGCGTAAGAACTGAATATATATATTTGATAGAACGGAATATATATGCGTAAAAACTGAATATATATGCGTAAGAAATGAATATATATGCGTAAGAACTGAATATATATGCGTAAGAACTGAATATATATGCGTAAGAACTAAATATATATGCGTAAGAACGGAATATATATGCGAAAGAACTGAATATATATGTGTAAGAACTGAATATATATGCGTAAGAACTGGATATATATGCGTAAGAACTGAATATATATGGGTAAGAACTGAATATATATGCGTAAAAACTAAAAATATATGTGTAAGAACGGAATATATATGCATCAGAACTGAATATATATGCGTAAGAACTGAATATATATATTTGATAGAACGGAATATATATGCGTAAGAACTGAATATATATGAGTAAGAACTTAATATATATGCGTAATAACTGAATATATATGCGTAAGAACTGAATATATATGCGTAATAACTGAATATATATGCGTAAGAGCTGAATATATATGTGTAAGAGATGAATATATATGCGTAAGAACTGAATATATATGCGTAGGAACGGAATATATATGCGTAAGAACTGAATATATATGTGTTAGAACTGAATATATATGTGTAAGACCTGAATATATATGTGTAAAAACTGAATATATATGTGTAAGAACTGAATATATATGCGTAAGAATTGAATATACATGTGTAAGAACTGAATATATATGCATAAGAACTGAATAAATATGCGTAAGAACTGAATATGTATGCGTAAGAACTGAATATATATGTGTAAGAACGGAATATATATGCGTCAGAACTGAATATATATATGTGTAAGAACGGAATATATATGTATCAGAACTGAATATATATGTGTAAGAACTGAATTATATGTGTAAGAACTGAATATATATACGTAAGAACTGAATATATATGCGTAAGAACTGAATATATATGCGTAAGAGCTGAAAATATATGTGTAAGAGATAAATATATATGCGTAAGAACTGAATATATATGCGTAAGAACTGAATATATATGCGTAAGAACTGAATATATATGTGTTAGAACTGAATATATATATATGTAAGAACTGAATATATATGTGTAAAAACTGAATATATATGTGTAAGAACTGAATATATATGCGTAAGAACTGAATATATATGTGTAAGAACTGAATATATATGCGTAAGAACTGAATAAATATGCGTAAGAACTGAATATATATGTGTAAGAACTGAATATATAATCGTAAGAACTGAATATATATGCGTAAGAACTGAATATATATGTGTAAGAACTGAATATATATGTGTAAGAACTGAATATATATGCGTAAGAACTGAATATATATGTGTAAGAACGGAATATATATGCGTCAGAACTGAATATATATGTGTAAGAACGGAATATATATGCATCAGAACTGAATATATATGTGTAAGAACTGAATATATATGTGTAAGAACTGAATATATATGTGTAAGAACTGAATATATATACGTTAGAACTGAATATATATGCGTAAAAACTGAATATATATGCTTAAGAACGGAATATATATGTGTAAGAACGGAATATATATGCGTAAGAACTGAATATATATGCGTAAGAACGGAATATATATGCGTAAGAACTGAATATATATGTGTAAGGACTGAATATATATGTGTAATAACTGAATATATATGCGTAAGAACGGAATATATAGGCGTAAGAACTGAATATATGTGTAAGAACTGAATATATATGCGTAAGAACTGAATATATATGTGTAAGAACTGAATATATATGCGTAAGAACTCAATATATATGCGTAAGAACTGAATATATGCGTAAGAACGGAATATATATGCGTAAGAACTGAATATATATGTGTAAGAACGAAATATATATGCGAAAGAACTGAATATATATGTGTAAGAACTGAATATATATGCGTAAGAACTGGATATATATGCGTAAGAACTGAATATATATGCGTAAGAACTGAATATATATGCGTAAGAACTAAAAATATATGCGTAAGAACGGAATATATATGCGTAAGAACTGAATATATATGCGTAAGAACTGAATATATATATTTGATAGAACGGAATATATATGCGTAAGAACTGAATATATATGCGTAAGAACTGAATATATATGCGTAAGAACTGAATATATATGCGAAAGAACTGAATATATATGCGTAAGAACTGAATATATATGCGTAAGAACTGAATATATATGCGTAAGAACTGAATATATATGCGTAAGAACTAAATATATATGCGTAAGAACGGAATATATATGCGTAAGAACTGAATATATATGAGTAAGAACTGAATATATATATTTGATAGAATGGAATATATATGCGTAAGAACTGAATATATATGAGAAAGAACTGAATATATATGCGTAAGAACTGAATATATATGTGTAAGAACTGAATATATATGCGTAATAACTGAATATATATGCGTAAGAACTGAATATATATGCGTAATAACTGAATATATATGCGAAAGAACTGAATATATATGACTAAGAACTGAATATATATGCGTAAGAACGGAATATATATGCGTAAGAACTGAATATATATGCGTAAGAACTGAATATATATGTGTAAGAACTGACTATATATGCGTAAGAACTTAATATATATGCGTAAGAACTAAATATATATGCGTTAGAACGGAATATATATGCGTAAGAACTGAATATATATGCGTAAGAACTGAATATATATATTTGATAGAACGGAATATATATGCGTAAGAACTGAATATATATGAGTAAGAACTGAATATATATGCGTAAGAACTGAATATATATGTGTAAGAACTGAATATATATGCGTAATAACTGAATATATATGCGTAAGAACTGAATATATATGCGTAATAACTGAATATATATGCGTAAGAACTGAATATATATGACTAAGAACTGAATATATATGCGTAAGAACGGAATATATAGGCGTAAGAACTGAATATATATGCGTAAGAACTGAATATATATGCGTAAGAGCTGAATATATATGTGTAAGAGATGAATATATATGCGTAAGAACTGAATATATATACGTAAGAACTGAATATATATGTGTTAGAACTGAATATATATGTGTAAAAACTCAATATATATGCGTAAGAACTGAATATATATGCGTAAGAACTGGATATATGCGTAAGAACTGAATATATATGTGTAAGAACTGAATATATATGTGTAAGAACTGAATATATATGCGTAAGAACTGAATATATATGTGTAAGATCTGAATATATATGAGTAAGAACTGAATATATATGCGTAAGAACTGAATATATATGCGTAAGAACTGAATATATATGCGTAAGAACTGAATATATATGTGTAAGAACTGAATATATATGTGTAAGAACTGAATATATATGCGTAAGAACTGAACATATATGTGTAAGAACTGAATATATATGCGTAAGAACTGAATATATATGCGTAAGAACTGAATATATATGTGTAAGAACGGAATATATATGCGTCAGAACTGAATATATATGTGTAAGAACAGAATATATATGCATCAGAACTGAATATATATGTGTAAGAACTGAATATATATGTGTAAGAACTGAATGTATATGTGTAAGAACTGAATATATATGCGTAAGAACTGAATATATATGCGTAAAAACTGAATATATATGCTTAAGAACGGAGTATATATGTGTAAGAACTGAATATATATGCGTAAGAACTGAATATATATGTGTAAGAACTGAATATATATGCGTAAGAACTGAATATATATGCGTAAGAACTGAATATATATGTGTAAGAACTGAATATATATGTGTAAGAACTGAATATATATGCGTAAGAACTGAATATATATGTGTAAGAACTGAATATATATGTGTAAGAACTGAATATATATGCGTAAGAACTGAATATATATGTGTAAGAACGGAATATATATGCGTCAGAACTGAATATATATGTGTAAGAACGGAATATATATGTGTAAGAACTGAATATATATGTGTAAGAACTGAATATATATGTGTAAGAACTGAATATATATACGTAAGAACTGAATATATATGCGTAAAAACTGAATATATATGCGTAAGAACTGAATATATATGCGTAAGAACGGAATATATATGCGTAAGAACTGAATATATATGTGTAAGGACTGAATATATATGTGTAATAACTGAATATATATGCGTAATAACTGAATATATATGCGTAAAAACGGAATATATAGGCGTAAGAACTGAATATATGTGTAAGAACTGAGTATATATGCGTAAGAACTGAATATATATGTGTAAGAACTGAATATATATGCGTAAGAACTCAATATATATGCGTTTGAACTGAATATATGCGTAAGAACTGAATATATATGCGTAAGAACTAAATATATATGTGTAAGAACGAAATATATATGCGAAAGAACTGAATATATATGTGTAAGAACTGAATATATATGCGTAAGAACTGGATATATATGCGTAAGAACTGAATATATATGCGTAAGAACTGAATATATATGCGTAAGAACTAAAAATATATGCGTAAGAACGGAATATATATGCGTAAGAACTGAATATATATGCGTAAGAACTGAATATATATATTTGATAGAACGGAATATATATGCGTAAGAACTGAATATATATGCGTAAGAACTGAATATATATGCGTAAGAACTGAATATATATGCGAAAGAACTGAATATATATGCGTAAGAAATGAATATATATGCGTAAGAACTGAATATATATGCGTAAGAACTGAATATATAAGCGTAAGAACTAAATATATATGCGTAAGAACGGAATATATATGCGTAAGAACTGAATATATATGCGTAAGAACTGAATATATATATTTGATAGAATGGAATATATATGCGTAAGAACTGAATATATATGAGTAAGAACTGAATATATATGCGTAAGAACTGAATATATATGTGTAAGAACTGAATATATATGCGTAATAACTGAATATATATGCGTAATAACTGAATATTTATGCGTAATAACTGAATATATATGCGAAAGAACTGAATATATATGACTAAGAACTGAATATATATGCGTAAGAACGGAATATATATGCGTAAGAACTGAATATATATGCGAAAGAACTGAATATATATGACTAAGAACTGAATATATATGCGTAAGAACGGAATATATATGCGTAAGAACTGAATATATATGTGTAAGAACTGAATATATATGCGTAAGAACTGAATATATATGTGTAAGAACTGAATATATATGCGTAAGAACTGACTATATATGCGTAATAACTGAATATATATGCGTAAGAACTCAATATATATGCGTAAGAACTGAATATATATGCGTAAGAACTGAATATATATGCGTAATAACTGAATATATATGCGTAAGAACTGAATATATATGACTAAGAACTGAATATATATGCGTAAGAACGGAATATATAGGCGTAAGAACTGAATATATATGCGTAAGAACTGAATATATATGCGTAAGAGCTGAAATATATATGTGTAAGAGATGAATATATATGCGTAAGAACTGAATATATATACGTAAGAACTGAATATATATGTGTTAGAACTGAATATATATGCGTAAGAACTGAATATATATGCGTAAGAACTGAATATATATGCGTAAGAACTGAAAATATATGCGTAAGAACTGAATATATATGTGTAAGAACTGAATATATATGCGTAAGAACTGAATATATATGTGTAAGAACTGAATATATATGCGTAAGAACTGAATATATATGTGTAAGAACTGAATATATATGCGTAAGAACTGAATATATATGCGTAAGAACTGAATATATATGCGTAAGAACTGAATATATATGTGTAAGAACTGAATATATATGCGTAAGAACTGAATATATATGTGTAAGAACTGAATATATATGCGTAAGAACGTGGATATATATGCGTCAGAACTGATAATATATATGTGTAAGAACAGAATATATATGCATCAGAAAGGAATATATATGTGTAAGAACTGAATATATATGTGTAAGAACTGAATATATATGTGTTGTGTAAGAACTGAATATACATGTGTAAGAACTGATATATATGCGTAAGAACTGAATATATATGCGTAAAAACTGAATATATAATGCGTAATAACTGAAATATATATGCGTAAGAACTGAATATATATGCATAATAACTGAATATATATGCGTAAGAACTGAATATATATGTGTAAGAACGGAATATATATGCGTCAGAACTGAATATATATGTGTAAGAACGGAATATATATGCATCAGAACTGAATATATATGTGTAAGAACTGAATATATATGTGTAAGAACTGAATATATATACGTAAGAACTGAATATATATGCGTAAAAAACTGAATATATATGCTTAAGAACGGAATATATATGTGTAAGAACGGAATATATATGCGTAAGAACTGAATATATATGCGTAAGAACGGATATATATATGCGTAAGAACTGAATATATATGTGTAAGGACTGAATATATATGTGTAATAACTGAATTATATGCGTTAGAACGGAATATATATGCGAAAGAACTGAATATATATGTGTAAGAACTGAATATATATGCGTAAGAACTGGATATATATGCGTAAGACTGAATATATATGCGTAAGAACTGAATATATATGCGTAAGAACTAAAAAATATATGCGTAAGAACGGAATATATATGCGTAAGAACTGAATATATATGCGTAAGAACTGAATATATATATTTGATAGAACGGAATATATATGCGTAAGAACTGGAATATATATGTGTAAGAACTGAATATATTATGCGTAAGAACTGAATATATATGCGAAAGAACTGAATATATATGCGTAAGAACTGAATATATATGCGTAAGAACTATATGTATACATGTATGCGCGT
>JAWPHD010023965.1:0-20591 GCA_037043455.1 Cyrtodaria siliqua
GGCCTACTGCCTTGGAACGGTCAGTGACAAAAGGCTGCTGCGGGTTTAAACCAGGTTCTAGGGTGCACCAAACCTCACTGTCACCCTATTGTCATCCCTATAAAAACTGGACAGTAAATAAGGAAATCCTCGCCAAAACATATTTTTTTAACCGTTTGAATAAAAAAAGGCAACGGATAGGGTTGTCGACCCTTTTATATTGTTGACGTCATATCTTGCCTTTGTATTTATCTTTGTAGTGTTGTTTGTTTCTATGGGTGTTTGCGATTCACTTTGATCCTTGAATGCTACATTTAATGTAATGACTAAATGCATGGTGTAATACACATTTATGACTGATCTATTACCAGATTTCCTTGCTATAAACACATATCAAATAGATTAACTCACACATATAACAGAGTTCGAAATGGGTATGAAATCCTTGCCAGATTATTTTAATATCGGTATGATGTTTTGTACATAGTATGGCTGCTGTTAGTAAAGAAGTTAAACAATTTTTCGCATAATTTTAAAAAAACTAACCCGCCAAATAATGATAAAAATAACACTATAAAACAGTTGATCGAAACTCGATCCAGGTGTTCAGGTCATATAATAATGTATATGTGCCGATTAAAAGTATATATTTTATTCAGGAGTTCTTATAATACCAGTGACTGAATAGGTAATGCGTAAATGAATTATTAGTTAGTACTCTTAATTCGACGCTCCATTTTGCCGGGGTTGTTTCCTGTGTTTAAAGCCGTTTATATTGTGTCTATAGAGTTTGGATTCTCAATATATGTACTTTATAGACATGCCCCGTCATCAGTAGGTTTAGAAACGATGTACATTTGTTGTACAATGTGGCTGTTGTTGGCAAGATAGCTACTTTAACAAATTCTAGAGATCGTCTATATGCAGTTCAGTCAAGAACTTAATGACAAACTGGGATTACTCATACTGGCCATTAATGTTGCCTGGTGTTTTGGTTGACCATGTCCCTGTGAATATTACATTTCCTGTTCGACTTGTATACATAATTTTATTCATAACCAGACTTTTAATGCCAGTGATCAAAACTCACAAAAGCTCACACAGATATTTACATAAGGGTTGATGATTTGTTTGGTTTGTTTGTTCTTCAAGGAAAGAAGAAAAAAGTAAAGACGAACAATTATAAAAAAGGAGGGATTAACATAACATGCAATGAAACATCACTTGATTTTTATCAAATACCAACCCGAAAGCAGCGAAATGGAGTGCTGTATCCCCTTCGTCATCAGTGACATTGACGTCTGCTTTATTATTCAACAAGAATTGAACAACTTCATCCTTGCCTTCGTAGCTTGCCAGCTGTAAGGGCCGTCTTGTTTTCATGCTTTGCGTTGACCTACAAAATATAAAACATGAGAGTGAAGCAAGTTCATGAAACAGATTTAATTTTAAAACAGATATGGTAACACACATGCTAATTTGTATTGAATTAAATATGACCAAATGATGACAGAAGCAGAAGGTAGATTGTTTTCACCCTTTTTGGAATGGTACTGGTACCCAGTCAATTGGGAAAATTTTGCGTTGTTTTGCCTTAAATTGGAATTTTTCACTATCAAACAAAAGTAATATTGTATGCTTAAATACTTCGCAAACTAAATATTTAAAAAAAAATTGATTGGCAATTTTTTTCACTCCAACTGGGAGAAAACATACTTTGCCATTGGGAATGGTTCCGTTTTTCGGTACCACTTATATAAGGGGAAAAAGCACTGAACGACCTAGTGATGCTCTAACCTTTTCTGGCGATTTGCGAACGAGCTCCTTTACTCGTTCTAGATCTCCTTTTGCTGCGGCTTCTACAAGTGAAGACTCCCCTGCATCTTCACCTGGATCACCTCGTAATAAACCCACGAACAGGTCAGCTAGAACACCTGCCACACCTGTTGACACAGAAATTAGTTTACAAAATATCCATACAAACAAAAGAAGATTATGTTTAATAGAGTATACATGTTTTTAAGTTGCCAAAGTATCATTTAACTAGAAATGTCGGATATCCGACTAATGATCCCCCGCTGAAGAACACTCAGTGCATGTAATGTGACATGTGAAAATCAGTATACAAAAGTACTTCCTTCTATGACGGAATGTTTCAGTATGACCTTAGTAATCAACGAATAAAATATGAAAATAATTCGTGAAAACATTTTGAGAATATGAGCAAAAACATATAACGTTTAACATTTTCCTGAAAGCAGGACTAAACTCAAAACCTCCAAGTGTGTGACCTTGCCCTTGTGCTCGCAGGTGATCAGCGATATGACCGATATGACGAAATGTTTTAGTATGACCTTAGTAATCAACAAATAAAATATAAAAGAAATTCGTGAACGCATTTTGGGACAATGAGGAAAAACGAGAGACGGACAAACGAACGGATGGAATAGGATAAACAGTATAGACCACAACAATTTTGAAGGAGGCAAAATAATTATGACACATAGCTTCGCTTAAGTGTGGATTATACTAAGAATTTGACACTACACTAAACGAGAATACGTTACAAACAAGAGGCCCAAGTGGGCCTTTAGACGCTCTACTGGTATGATGTGATTCAAAAACATAAACATGATAGAGGCCAACCCAAGAAACATGTTTCCTAAATATAACTCTGTGTAAATTTTGGGTTATCATGGCGGCCATTTTGAATATTTGACGACAACAAAAAACACAAACTTGATAGAGGCCAACTACAGGAACATGTATATGATATTTAACTAGAAACGAATAAGTGGTAATATGTCGTTTGATAAATGTCCCTAAATTTGACCTAAGTTTTGCCATGGTAGCCATCACGGACGACTGGAGGCCCAAAAACACAAATCTGAGGGGGACTAACCCAAATATAATTGTGATTAAGTTTCATCAGAATTTTTCATCAGGTATTTCACAATAATGGGATCAGTGGTTTCGGAGGAGATGTCGTTTGAAAATTCCTTAAATTTGACCTAGTTTTACCATGGCGGCCATCTTGGATGACTGTCGGCCATGTAAACACATAAATCTGGGAGGTGCCCTCCCAATTAACATTGTGATGAAGTTTCATCAAAATTCTTCAAGCGGTTTCAGAGAAGATGTCGATTTTATAAAATTGCTAACAAACGGACGGAGGGACATACGGACAGACGGACAACGGACGAAAAGTGATCGCATAAGCTCGCCTGGCCTTTGGCCAGTAAAGCTCAACATGGGACATATATTATTATTAAACATAAACGATACAACAACTGCCTTACGTTCCATGTCTTTCTGCATCTGTCGGAGATCGTCGGGTTCGTGTTCCATCTCTGATTTGGTTAAATCGGGAACCTTGTCGGCTGCCGACAGATCTTCCAACGGCGAACAGCACACGGGGCTGAATATCCACACACGGTCGGTTATCTTAACTCGGATGTCACCGTCCGCGTCAATTCGGACAATACGACCCGATTTACCTAAGGTCTGCATGACATATCGAGTATATATTAGAAGATGTAAATGCACTGACAAACAATATGACCCGCTTTACCTAAGTTCTGCATGACATATCGAGTATATATTAAACCCGCTCTACCTAAGGTCTACAGGATATATCGAGTATATCTTAGAAGATGTAATACACTGACAAACAATACGACCTGCTTTACGTAATATCGAGTATATATTAGACCCGCTTTACCTAAGGTCTGCAGGATATATCGAGCATAAATACACTATCAAAACAATGTTTAATACTATTTAAGTATATATTAGATCCGCTTTACCTAAGGTCTGCAGGATATATCGAGCATAAATACACTGACAAAACAATGTTTAATACTATTTAAGTATATATTAGACCCGCTTTACCTAAGGTCTGCAGGATATATCGAGCATAAATACACTGACAAAACAATGTTTAATACTATTTAAGTATATATTAGACCCGCTTTACCTAAGGTCTGCAGGATATATCGAGCATAAATACACTATCAAAACAATGTTTAATACTATTTAAGTATATATTAGACCCGCTTTACCTAAGGTCTGCAGGATATATCGAGCATAAATACACTGACAAAACAATGTTTAATACTATTTAAGTATATATTAGACCCGCTTTACCTAAGGTCTGCAGGATATATCGAGCATAAATACACTGACAAAACAATGTTTAATACTATTTAAGTATATATTAGACCCGCTTTACCTAAGGTCTGCAGGATATATCGAGTATAAATACACTGACAAAACAATGTTTAATACTATTTAAGTATTAAGATAGATCCGACTACGAATCAGTAGTGTTTTACATACTGATCCTTTGGGCTATTCCAGCCCAAGCACTGTGGCTTTAAAGGGAGTACATCAGGCTTTTCATGGGGGTCTAGGTGTCCGACTTAAAATTGACAAATATCAATATTTTCTATTCTACATGGCCAAAACATAATGAATGAGCCTAAAAATTATCCCTTATTTGCAAAGAAATTCATTCTGCACAGTAATACGTGCTATCCTAGGTGACGCACCAGGGTTAATTTCAGCATTTTACGTCCGATTCCGTCCTAGATACATGGTGTTTTCAAAGTTTAGACATTAACAAAATGGTTCTAACATCATATTTTGATTGATATACGTGTTTTATCATGAACTGGAACAATTTTATAATTTAAGATGTTTCTAGAAAAATCCTGATGTACCCCCTTTAAAGTAGAATACTGCTTAAGCCGCTATTAGTGGGCGTAAGAGGTGTTGCTCCTTAATTTACAATATATTACCTGCCATGAACAGAGTCAATAAAAACGTGTGTGTTACTTTTTCTCTCATGTTTGTGTTCGTTGCTACCAAGGAAACCATTTTTCAGTATGTATTAAAATAGTTACACACTTTTACTACAGATAAGCCAGTTAAATTTTAAAATCTGGTCGTATGGCATTTAAAAAACACAAACACAACTCAGGCTGATTGACTCTCTTCTTTCGAACTTGACACAATCTCTATATTTCTTTTTTTTCTTTCTTTTTTTCACTAGTTCCTAGTTTTTCTTTCTCACTACCTTTTCTCTAATCATGAGACTATGTGTAAGTTATGTATATTTACCTATGTAATTTTCTAACTTTGTGTGTATACTATTTTGTTGGGAAGGGCATTAACTTATGTTGTTAGAACTTGTAGCCCAACCCTTTTGCGATTATATATTGGCAATAAAATATGTTTAAATCAAAAAAAAATATGTATTGTTTTTTCAAATCTCAAATACTATGGCAGTATTATTAGCTAGGGACCAAACCCCAGGTTTTAGGACACGATCTAGACACGTCAGACAAAAGAACCGAACTTTCCTCAAATGTGTGTTTTATATTACTCCATATGTTAAAAGGGTCCTCAAAGGTTTGTGGATCCCTAAATGTATTTTTTGGGGTCAGAAAGTTGAAAAAATAACAAAAAACTGCTGATTTCTGGAATAATTCAATAAAAATATGTTTGAAATGTTTATTCCTTATTTTATTTACACTTTTAAGTGTAATGATATATTCCTATGAAATAATTAATACATAAAGGGATCAATATGGGTCTTTTGGCAAAAAATATGGAAAAAAAGCGTAAAAAAACACTAAAACTGTTAATTTCTGGAGTAGTTCAATAAAAGATTATTTCTTTAGCATATCTCTTATTTTCTTTTACCATATTAGATATAATGGTATTGTATACATTTCATCTTATTTTTAAAAGTGTCCCCAGGGGTTCGTGAATCCCTAAATGTATTGGTTTCTTTGGGTCAAAATGTTGGAAAAACCACTAAAACTGCTGATTTCTGGAATAATTCAATAAACATATATTTTAAATGCTATTCATTATTTTATTTACACAGTTAAGTGTAATGATATATTTATATGAAATAATAAATAAATAAAGGGATATATATATATGGGTATTTTGCAAATAAAAATACGGGAAAAAAAGAAGAAAAAAAACACTAAAACTTCTGACTTTTGGAATAGTTCAATAAAATATCTTTTTAGCCAGTATTTGAAGCAGTGTGGGTAACTTGAAGCACACTGCCTCTACGTTCTGTACCATACGTAGGTAAAGGGCAACTTGAAGCTTTCTGCATCTATGTTTCGTGCAATATGTAGGCATTCTTACATGTTAACATGACATGTATGGCTGTTTGTGTGACTTGAAGGCACTGCTTCTGTGTTCCGTACATCACATGGGGTATATGTAACATCAAAGGTATTGGCCTGTATCTGTATGGGTGTGGGTAATTTGAGCCACATTCCTCTATGTTCTGAACACTATTACGTGTTAAATAAGTATAGCCTGTATGAGACTGTATGGGTGCGGGCAACTTGAAGCCAGCTGTCCTATGTTCTGTAAATATGTGGGTGAATACTTACATCACAAGTGTATCGTAAGAGAGTGGACCTTTGGAAACGTCGGAACACGATACATAGGAAATATTGCAGTCTCAGTTTGATTGAGACATTAGTGAAATATGCTTACTACCGCTCACGCCCCCTAGCCCCGGGTTGAGAAGAACTCAATATTCATAAACTCAATAGTACAGAATTTTAACCATCCCGAAGATGGCATGCATATGGCGGTGGACATAGCGACCTTTATACTTATTACACCCCCATGTCCAGCGGCGTATCTGAAAGAAGGGCTTTTGTATGCTAAATAGGAGTCTTAACCTAAACAAAAAAAAACAACAAATATTTAATATATTATAGAGGAGCTTAAATCTAAACCAAAAACAAAATAAACATATCCGTGTAAATGGTCTTTGGGTTAAGCCATAATTAAGAATATATTGCTATCTGTAAGCATTTGGATGGTAGCCATTTTGAAATGTTATAAACATAGTAACGTGGGGTGGGGTGGATTTGGATGGGATGATTGGTGGGGGACATTTATTATATTACAGAGCAGCTTATATCTAAGCCAAAAATAAAATAAAACACTTCTGTGTTAATGTGTATTTGGGTTAAGCCATAATTAAGAATATATTGCTATATTTAAGCATTGGATGGCGGCCATTTTGCAGTGTGCTAAAAATAGTTAACATGGTGGAAGGGGGGACATTTAATAGATTATAGAGGAGCTCTCATCTAAGCCAAAAACAAAATAAAACATTTCTGTGTAAATCTTCTTTGAGTTAAGCCATAATTAAGAATATATTGCTGTATTGAAGCATTTGGATGGCGGCCATTTTGAAATGTGCTAAAAATAGTAACAGAATGACCTGTGACCTTGGGGACCCTTTCCGATTTTCGAGTTAGACTAACATCTACTATCACAGAAAGTTTGGTGCTTTTGTCCACTCTGTCCACATCCGACCATTTTTGGTCCTTAGTTATAGTAGCTATTTCCATTGCCGCAATTGCGGGCAGTTAAGACTGCAGACAAGAGGGCGTTGCATGCAAACTACAGGAATTCACTTTATATTTATCTCGGGTGTACCAATTTAAAGACACATTTCCCAACGCTACTTGGTCATTGAAACAAATGGTACACGTATAACGCCCGTGCGTTCATCAGTTAATTTCTATCTGAGCTAACAAAAATAACACAATTGTGTGACTACAAAGTAAAATAAATGTGAAAATAAATAGTAATAAACTGTGTACTTACCGATTTCATTTCATCGTTCCATCCGCCATGACCCTCCTGGAGCTCTTTCACACTATTCACGTCCTCTAGAATGGTCACTGCCTCGCCTATGGAGAAACTGTGAATCTATAAGTATAAAAAAAAAGATGCCAAAAGTCAAGCAGAAAGGTAACCTCACTATTCACAGAATGCAGTCATTCAAAAACACGCATTTCCTACATATTTTATCAAGAAATGTTCGAGACACCACAAACACAAACGTGTTAATAACAGTGTAAGTGGCAAAAGGGGCTGCGCGGAGTGGGGTTTGCCGACGTATGTTATTTACGTCGGAACGAAACAAAATGAAATCAGAATCGCATAAATCATAATCGCTATGTGATTAGTTAATGTAATGCGGATTGCGGCCAGATAACCAGTAGAACCTCAAACTCACTCTGTCGGAATTTGGTTTTGCTCGGTAAGTACTAGATGTGTTCCATTGGGTTATTAATTGGCTTCTGCGTGGTTTATATGCAGCCTTGTTTCTCATGTAGGAAGTATAAGAAAGCATATTTAAAATATCCATGTTCAAACGTAGCAGTTACCGAATAGTTATTCAAAAACATCAATATTTGTCATATCTTGAAGAATATAGAGTGATAGGTGTATGTTTTATTAATACAATGTTACTTGAACGTAATAGTTGGAATAAGGAATATAACAAAAGTATTGTGGTCAAAAAAGTACCCTAGTCAAACTTTGCCGGTTTACAGTCCATATCTGGCAATCATCGTATTGTATTCGGATAGTCTTTCCCTCAAACAGAATATCCACGACTGTTCCCAGTTCCTTTATACACTGAAAAGAACATTTTGAAATCCAGACAAGTCCGTCACAGCATTTAGGGAAATGGTATACTCATATAATTGTTAATAAACAAAACAATACTTGCATGTGTAATAATTACTAAATAGGTTCTATATTGTGTGAACGCCATTTCTTACATGGTCCACCTAAAGTATGTATAAATATCGTACATGAACCATGTACCCAAATGATATGGGTCCACCCACTGCATATAATATAGGCAGATAGTTTCTATAGGTATTCTACATTTGCCATTCCCTGATGTATTATAAGTCTGTACTGGTTACATGCCATGGTCCCACCCACCTCATATAAGTATAGTTACCCGGAGCATTACCTGATCCCACTCACCTCATATATATATAATTACCCGATACATGCCCTGGTCCCACCCATCACATATACGTATTATAAGTTACCTGGACCATGCCCTGTTTCCACCCACCATATGCTGGGTGATCCTGTAATTGTTTGAAATGTGTCTCGTCCAGAGCTACGCGCACTTTGTCACTGTTCTTTAGCATTATCTCTCCGGGATTCACAATATCTTAAATAGTATACAGAATAAATGCATTAAGGAGAAGATTTTGTTCACATAAATTATATTCGTAATTTGTCATTATGTTTAATTTAAACTCAATAGCTCAGAATATTTACATTATAAAAGGCCATCCAGACACCATTGCATGCAATGAAGACTGTGACTATTCAACACGCACGCACGCATACACACACAAAACCACAAAATGTGCTGCGATACCCGTCTGCGATTGGAACGGAGCAGCTAAATTTGATCGGCTTATCCAAGTCTTCTTACCGACAAGTGGTAGATGCTCAAAATAGTAATTTCCAAGTGATGACTCCTCTGTGTAGATCACGTCTACACAACCCTCCCCGCCCATTCTGTACGTGCCCTCTTTCCTCGTGTCTTTCCACTTGATCTTGACTCCGCCTCTTTCGCCCGATTTTTGCCATGGTACCACGTCAATCACAACGCCATCTCCGCCCTCACCTCCTGTAAATAAACAATCTTTTAAAAACACGTCAACTTCATCCTCATCTCCTGTAAATAATCTTTTAAAAAACGTCGACTTCTGTAAATAAATAATCATTTTAAAACGTCAACTTCCTCCTCAACTCCTGTAAATATTATTATCATTTAAAAAACATCAACTTCATCCACACCTCATGCAAATAACAGTACAGGTCAACTTAAATAACACCATCTCCACTACCACTCCCTATATAATACATCAATTTAAATGTATTTTATTAACATATTCATTACATCAGTCCATATTAAACTTATCTCTGTCTTTTGAAGGGGTTATGTACGTTGTTTTAACCCCTTCCCCATACTCCCCATAGGTAGAGACATTTTCAATTTGTCGGCGTAAGGTATGGAATGCGGGTTGGGACATGCTAATTGCCATTTGCTAATTGCCATTTGCTATTTGCCAAATGCCATTCGTAGTATGGAATGCGGGTTGGTAATTGCCATTTGCTATTTGCAAATTGTGACTTTTGAAAGAAAGAATTTATAATTAAATAAATTCTGATATGATATTTGTGAAATTGGCTTTTCATGTTGCTTTATCTTTTATGTTGTAAGATTCATTTTATCAGCGTGTTTCAAATAAAACTAGTGTATATACAACTTGTGTATATGTATATACTTCCGATTTCCTGTGATAATAATTCATGAGTAATAGGATATGGCAATTTGCCATTTGCTATTTGCCAACTGCCATTTGCTATTTGTCATTTGCTATTTGCCAACTGCCAATTGCTATTTGCCATTTGTTATTTGCCAATTGCCATTGCCATTTGCTATTTGCTAATTGCCATTTGCCAATTGCTATTTGCCATTTGCTATTTTGCCTGTGATAAACCCTGGGATCCGGGAAAAATCCGGGAGAAGCATTTGATTCTCGTAATGATTTATTGTTTAATCAAAACTAGGTTTATCCTCGAATGAAAACTATTATCAATTAATTATTTATGTTAATGCTTTTGTGATAATGAGAACAAAATTGTTTTTTTAATTTAATATTTAATTTAATTTGCGTAAGTTAAAGTTCAGTGTCATTTCCACATATTTATTCAATTATTTAATATTTCAAATTATTCAATAATACAATTTATATGAAACTAGTGTGCAAAATTATGTTTTTGTTGTTTGTTTGTTTTGTTTATTCTGTCACGAATATGTTTGCATATTGTATATGATGATAAACTTGTAAAATTTAAATCAATAAAAAATATCTATCTGTCCTAAATTATATATTATTGGTGATATATTATTGGCCATTTCATTTGCTGAAGTAAAATTGTGACTTTTGAAAGAAATAATTTATAATTAAATACATTTTATTTGTGAAATTGGCTTTTCATGTCGCTTTGGCAATCAGCAAGTGGCAAATAGCAAATGGTAAATGGCAATCAGCAAGTGGCAAATGGCAAATGGCAATTAGCATGTCCCAACCCGCATTCCATAGTATGGTAAGGGTTAAAAACTTTAGAGTGTCATGTCGGCGATGAGAAAAACATGACATTCTGTCTCGAGTTGGGAATAACATCTGGATATGTGTCTTGATGTGGGGTCGTAATACACATACTAATTAATAGCCAGTTATTCAAATGTATAAATTAAAACAAATACCGTCATCGTTTTTCCACTTCCAATGAGGCCCTCGCATAACAGTCGCGTCCTTAAATACCCCCTCCACTGGTTTAGCTTTTGAGAAATTCCTTGGTGCCACAGCAAATCTGAAAAGCGAAGTAAACCTGTTTGAAATGCAAGTTTAAATTACTTCCAATAAGCTCATCTTAGGTGTAGACCCTGAAAAAGGTTTGAAATGCAAAACTACAAATAAACGTAAATGGACAACAAAGTGCCTGTTTCAAGTTTGACTGAATTACAGGAATTCCTTAATCTGTCCCGTCACAGACCTGAGTATTTGGACTGTCTGAAGAAGCAAAATCTGCAATTTAATAGAACTTGTCGCTGTTTACTCTGGAGTTAGTATTAAAGTACTCAAATGACACAATTCCTTCAAAAGTGTAAGATTCCTTGGACATCTTGAATGTTTGATTAATACCTCATTCTGGGCGTGTTTTTTTATAAAAATATCAAGAGTTAACAAATAGTGCAACACGAGACAGAAAGAAAAAGCTACCCAGTGACCACTTTGACTCTATGAAGTGGAAAAAATATAAAAAAAATCAAGATGGTGGCGTTCGTCGTAATAAATCCCAAGACCGACTTACGCTTTTGTTTTACTTGTATCCATCCGCATGAAACCGTGGGTCATGTCGTGTTTGCCAGACATATAGCACTTTGTACACAGGTCAAAGTCGTGGCAGGCAGCACACTTCCACCTCAGCCCAAGTATGGGACTTTCGTTACATACATCGCATGTTATGCCTTCTTGTACCACTCCTGAATTGCAAAGTTAAAACATGTGATCAACTTCGATGAAAAGCACCTGCTAAAAAAATACTCAGGGTCCGTATTCATAAAGCAACATATTACTTGAGTCAAAATTTAAGATTTGTACATGTTTATAAATATCCTTATTAACCTCTCAAGGACACTACATAGCAACTGTGTTTAGATAAATATATAGCTGTATGTTGTATTTATCCATAACCGTATTAGCAACATTAAGAAAACATCTTAAAGGGACACATGGCAATCTTGATTTTTTAAAAACTCACGGCGTCCCGTTAGTTTTCTTCTGAATTTGCATTTGTTTAATCATTAATGTTAATTGTTAGAATAGTTTAAAGCAAATTATTTTTGCATATTATTAACTTTTTATAATATTGCATCAGTAATATATTTTAAAATTTGGTAAAATAGTGAAGAAAGTTAAAATATCATTTTTTTATTTAATTATATGCAAGCAGTTTAAAACTTTTAAAGTCAAAATGACGCAGGATAAGTAAATCGCGGAGCAAATTTTAATGTTTGAATAAAACTGAAGATTGCCATGTGTCACTTTAAATCGATAGGAAAGGGTGTTTAAATAATTGATACGTTTAAATAATTGATACCATTTGACTTAAGATAAGATTTTGTTAAGAAGCTTTATGATTATGGACCCTGGGGTTTACACATTTGACATTTAAAAACAGACGGTTACACAATAAAATTGGAAACATATACATAGTATAAACGCGAAACTACGAGGGTTGGTTTTAAGACATTTAGCATATCTCGTGCTATGTAATGGCACGTTTGCTCTTACCGACTGGTGCATTATCCAGGAGTCTGAGGTCATATTTGCCATCTTGACCCGCCCTGTACCTCAGCTCTCGACCGGAATCCCAAATCACCGTCACCTTATCGTCCGAGGAACCAGCCTTCGGTATGTAAACGATTGTGCCTGGTAATATATGAGTATGTATATAAACAAATATGAAAGGTAATGTATGTAAACTGCTGTTAATAGCAATGCATGTAATAAAATGTAACGGGTTATGTATGTTAACAAATGTCTCCATTAATGTATGTAATCAGATAGGCTGTGTATGGGTTATGTATGTAAACAACTATCCCTATCAAGGCATGTAATCAAATTTAATGGGTTATGTATGTAAACATTTGTCCCAAGCAATGCACGTAATCAAATTTAATGGGTTATGTATGTATTAAACAACTGTCCCTGCAATGCACGTAATCAAATTTAATGGGTTATGTATGTAAACAACTGTCCCTAGCAATGCACGTAATAAAATATAACGGGGTATGTATGCAAACAACTGTCCCTAGCAATGCATGTGATAAATTGTAACGGGTTATGTATAAGTAAACAACTGTCCCTAGCAATGCATGTGATAAATTGTAACGAGTTATGTATATGTAAACAACTGTCCGTAGCAATGCATGTGATAAATTGTAACGAGTTATGTATATGTAAACAACTGTCCCTAGCAATGCATGTGATAAATTGTAACGAGTTATGTATATGTAAACAACTGTCCCTAGCAATGCATGTGATAAATTGTAACGGGTTATGTATATGTAAACAACTGTCCCTAGCAATGCATGTGATAAATTGTAACGAGTTATGTATATGTAAACAACTGTCCGTAGCAATGCATGTGATAAATTGTAACGAGTTATGTATATGTAAACAACTGTCCCTAGCAATGCATGTGATAAATTGTAACGAGTTATGTATATGTAAACAACTGTCCCTAGCAATGCATGTGATAAATTGTAACGAGTTATGTATATGTAAACAACTGTCCGTAGCAATGCATGTGATAAATTGTAACGAGTTATGTATATGTAAACAACTGTCCCTAGCAATGCATGTGATAAATTGTAACGGGTTATGTATAAGTAAGCAACTGTCCCTAGCAATGCATGTGATAAATTGTAACGAGTTATGTATATGTAAACAACTGTCCCTAGCAATGCATGTGATAAATTGTAACGAGTTATGTATATGTAAACAACTGTCCCTAGCAATGCATGTGATAAATTGTAACGAGTTATGTATATGTAAACAACTGTCCCTAGCAATGCATGTGATAAATTGTAACGGGTTATGTATAAGTAAGCAACTGTCCCTAGCAATGCATGTGATAAATTGTAACGAGTTATGTATATGTAAACAACTGTCCCAAATAATGCATGTGATAAATTGTAACGGGTTATGTATAAGTTTACAAATGTTCCTAGCAATGCATACAATCAAATGTAACGAGTCACGTATGTCAACAACTGTTTCTTGCAATATATGCAATCAAATGTACCGAGTTATGTATGTGTAAACAACCGTTCCTAGAAATGCATGCAATCAAATGTAACGCGTCAACAACTGTTCCTAGCAATGTATGTCATCAAATGTAGCGGGTTCTATATGTCAACAACTGTTCCTAGCAATGTATGTCATCAAATATAGGGAGCGTCCGTGGCGGCTAACTGGTTAGTGTCACTGACTTGAAAACACTTGCCCCTCACCGCTGTAGGTTCGATCCCTCAGGTGCCTAGAAATCTTATGTGAGGAAGCTATTCAGCTGGCTTGCATTTTGACATTTGTAATCAAATGTAACGAGTAATGTATGTAAACAACTGTTCTTTGCAATGTATGTAATCAAATGTAATGGGTAATGTATGTGAACAACTGTCCCCAGCAATGCATGTAATCAATTGTAACGGGGGTTATATATGTAAATAACTGTCCCTAGCAAAGCATATCATCAAATGTAACGAGTTATATATGTAAACAACTGTTCCCAGCAATGTGTGTAATGTAAGCAAATGTAACGGCTAATACATGTAAACAACTGTTCCCAGAAATGCATGTAATCAAATGTAATAGCCTAATAGGTAATGTATGTAAACAGATGTCCCCAGCAATGCATGTAATCAAATGTAACGGGTTATGTATATGTAAACAGCTGTTTCTAGCAATGCATGCAATCAAATGAGTGTAAGGGGTTATGAATGTTAACAACTGTTCCTAGCAAGGCATGCCATCAAATGTAGCGAGTTATGAATGCAAACAACTGTCCTTAGCAATCGAGTAATGTATGTAAAAACTGTTCCTATTATTTAATGCGATCACATGTAACGGGTAATGTATGTAAACAACTGTTCCTAGCAATGTATGCAATCACATGTAACCGGTAATTTATGTAAACAACTGTCAACAGCAATGCATGCAATCAAATGTAACGTGTAATGCATGTAAACAACTGTTTCCAGCAATGTATGTAATCAAAGATAACGAGTTATGTATATGTAAACACCTGTTTCTAGCAATGTATGTAATCACATGATTATAACGGGTAGTGAATGTAAACAATTGATCCTAGCAATACATGCCATCAAATGTATCGAGTTATGTTTTGCAAACAACTGTACATATCATATACTGGTAACGTGTGTACATATAAGCCATTATGCCACTTATAGGTAACACATATATCGGGTAAGCAATTGTGTCTTGCAATATATGTAACATATATGGCTGGTAACGTATGTAAGTATGCCTTGTAATATAGGTGAACAAATATGCCTTGCAATATACGTAAACAGATATGGCTGGTAACGTATCTAAGCAAGTATACTTTGCAATATATGTTAATAAATATATGTGTAATACAATGTATTTAGTACTGTGTGCATGTTATTGTACTTAATGTGTATTTAAGCAATTGTGTCTATGGCAATTATGCCTAGCAATGTATGTAAACGCATTTAACTAGTAATGTATGTTACCAACTGTCTTTACCCCACCCCACCCCCCCGCACCCACACCCTACCACCACCACCACCACAATCACCACAAAGCTCATCTAAAATGTGTTTAATGATAACTTACGGGCGCAAGACTTTTTTTAATTTCAGATAGGTGATGTGCAAGCTTTATTCTGCCATTTTAGTGGGAGTGGCGATTTCCCCCACATTTTCATATTATTTAGATTTTAGGAGGAAGGGCCCCAGATGTGCCGTCTCCTGGATCCGCCCCTCTTTGTAAGTTTACCTGTGTGACCTTCGCCTCCATCTTGTCTCTTACTTTGCCAGTCTGGGCCCCGGATCACACGGATTCCAGGTTGCATCTATAATAAGGATACGTTACAGCAATATCAGTGTCAAAACATCTGATAAAACTGCCCAACAGGTTATACAATGTAATGTATTGCCAACGTGCATATCCTACCGAATGTTATCAGTAGTATCATTATCCTAGGGTCATGGGCGTAGAAACGTTTCAATTATTGGGGGTAGGAGCCAAACTTTTCACAAATTGTTTGACAAGCAAAAAAAAAAAAAAAAAAACGCTATCCACGCTCAATTAATTACACCACAACATACAATAGTATATAAAGAAAAAAGTAATTTTTAAGGACTTATTTCGGGGACCAAAACATACAATAGTATATAAGGGAAAAAGTACTTAGTGGGTGGATGTGGGGGCAAAGCATACACGTACACCCACCCCCCCCCCCCACCCCACCCACTCACACACACACACTGAACACATGGGGTGGGGCGCCCTGCCTATGAGGGCTTAACATAAATAAGCATGTCCCCCCCCCCCCCCCCACACACACACACACACACACTCACACACGCACACTGAACACATGGGGTGAGGTGCCCTGCCTATGAGGGCTTAACATAAATAAGCATGTCAACATCTATGAAAATAGTATGAATTGAATGTTGTTTAACGGCTCATCAACACAGTATAGGTTATTTAGAGCCGCCCCAGAGAGAGGGGAAGGATACATAGGAATCCGGGAACCTGCCCTACTCTTATTATCGAATAGATTCCTATAGTTCTTTAACGTGCTCGGAGGATAGAGCTAGATATTAAATCGCGTTTCCCTCCTGGCAGCTTACAAACTGTAGTCAGTGCAAGGATCTACATGACTGTAGAGTAGTTCATAATGTGACTTTGAAAAGAAGATTTTGAAAACGAAAGTAAAAGAAAACCACCAAAAATTCAATAAAACAACGTAGACATACCTGTGACATTTTGATTTTAGTCGAGTTAATCTATCAATCTGTGTAAATAAGTCGTGCAGTATGTATTTACGTTTTTATCCAATCAAACTCATAAATAGAATTCCATTAGAAGCTCAAGTACTTGTTAAAAGTACTGCGTTGACATTTCTCAAAATGGCTCCCACACTGTAGCCTTGAGAGAAAAGACCTTTACGCATGAGTGGTTTACAATCCATAGTTAAACTTCCTTTCCTGGTAACCAAATTAAGGAAGTAAATTACAAAAGATTTTGCTGAAACGTGTCATACCTTGTTAGTTGTTATTCCAAGTTAGTTTCGCTTTTAAGTTCTATTTTTAGATCAGGATTTTCCCACACACGGTGTACAAGTATATTTTACCATCGTAAAGTAAATCCTATGCTGTTCAGTATGATAGTTGTTGTTTATTTACTACTATTTATTTACGTACTGCCTGCTGTTGTTGTTGCTTTTAATAATAATAATAATAATAATAATAATAATTAATAACAGTAATAATAATTAATAAAACTAATAATAATTATTGATTATTACAATAATACAATAATTACAATAATAATAGTAATAAGTATGTATGCTTAACGGGAATAATGTATTTGGCTGCAAGCCCTTGAAACATATTATTCTCAAAATTGATTAAACAATGCGATATGGCAAACCATCTGTTTGACTTAATTTTATTCTTATTAGGATGTAGGAAATATTACAGTACAACAGGATAATGTTTCAACAGAACACTATCATGGGACAACGAATGTGTTTAAAATGTTGGCCGATACATACAACATTTATGCAGCGGTATTAGTTTTATTTGTTTTTCAAGTACTTTTTTTCAGACTGTGTAATTTTCTCATTTCCTGAAACTAATTAAATGTTCTATTGTTTAGGGCGCTTGTTTCAGACAAAGGTTTTTCTGAAGTAACTTGAGCAATTTAAATAAAACGTACATCAGTTATATATCATCAGAACTGGCATTTTTAGTGGTAAATAAAACTACTTAACTTTTGAAAATCGGTTGAGAAATAAATATTTAGAACAAATAATAAACAATACGTAATATATTGTTTATAAAAAAAAACAACAGTAAACACATCATCGGCTAGATGCATCATTGCGTAGACCAGCGCCTAAATTCATCAACTTTTTGAGCACAAGAATCAGACTCAGACTCAAAATCTCATTATTTGCATACCCTATCTACACAAAAATATGTGTAAGAATTGTGATTTTTTAGACATTTTCTGTTAAATTACCTTTAAAATTACTCGTTTCTGTAAGTAAATATAGTAATTTTTCTTGTAAAATTGTTTTTATTGGGAATTAAAAATGTTGAGAATTTGAGTCGAGTCCGATTCTTGTGCTCAAATATTTGATAAATATTAGGCCTGTAGATCCATTTATTTTTATGAAAATAAACCATATAAATCAATCACACACATTCATCGACGATCCATTATAAAAAAAAGAGATTCGCTTTATATAGAAGTGTCTGCTGTGTCCAAGCTTAAAGGGACACACGGCAATCTTGATTTTTTAAAAACTCACGGCGTCCCGTTAGTTTTTCGCTTAACTTGCATTTGTTCAATCATTAATATTAATTGTTAGAAAAGTTCAAAGCAAAATATTTTTTACATATTACTAAATTTATATAATATTGCACCAATAATATATTTAAACATTTGGTAGAATAGTGAAGGATATTGAAATCTCAATTTTTTATTTAATTACATGCCAGCAGTTTTAAAGTCAACATGACGCAGGATAACTTATGTTTGAATAAAACTCAAGATTGCCATGTGTCCCTTTAAAGCAATAAAATAGAACAAAAAACACTTGCCGATTCGATCACTCTATTTCCATGGTTCTGTGAATATAGATTCAGTCCTGACATTTAAACTTTCCGAGGTTAGATAACCCCATTAGACTAGAAGCATTTACTCATTTGCACTGGTACACAAAAACAGCCCACGTCTGAAGGTGTAAATTGGGTAAAAAGAATAGTTCGAGTTTTTAACCAAATTACCACGGTTTCCCTTTGACTTAAAAGCAATTAAATGTATATACACTGGAGTAATCCCAGTATCTCTCTATGTATTTGTAATCCGTATTTTGTTGTTACAGTAGCTTAAAGGCACACACGCCGATCTTGAAGTTTTTATGAAGCACTGAAATTATCGTCTCAATTCATTTATCCAGTATCATTTTGACTTTCAACCTGTTTGCATATAACTAATAAGATATTGTGTTTTAATTGTTTTGTCTTATTCTACAATATAGTTTACACATAGTATTGGTGCAATATAATCAACAGTTAATAATATACAAAACCAATTTGCTTTATACTGTTCTTATAATTAATATTAATGATCAAGTTGAATTACAAGTTATTTAAAAAAAAACTATCGGGATGCCGTGAGTATTTAAAAATCAAAAGATTGCCATGTGTCCCTTTAAACTTTACTCTCTGCTTACAATGTGTTCGAACAGGGGACGCAACTTCAAGCATACGAAAACTCTACACTTCTGGTTAAAATAGATAAATGACGTAATCATTCTATTAATCTGAACTGTTTTTATTAATACATTAATTAATACACGTTCCGAATGTTTTTGAGATAAACTGGTTACCTGCTGACAATGTAAAGGTATACAAGAGGAAACCAGTTTACTACACCACTTCCTTTTTCCACATGAACATAAAGGTAATAGCAATTTTACTGTTTCTTGCTTTATTACGTGTTTGTGTTTTGTGGTTCTTCTTTTATTGTTTATTATTAATCTTTTATACTAGTTTTGCCTCATATAAGTAGACACAAAGAATTAAAAACATATATTTTTAACTTCAAACTGTTCACAATCGATCGATATATATAGATATATATAGATCCTTGTAATAGTTGTCGTTTATTACGTCTCGATGTTTTGACAATCGTGAAATCCCGTCATTCTTCGGGATCCCGCGAAGCCGTGTACGAGATTTTGCGAAATGCATATTTTGGTAGATTAACACATTTAAAGACACATACACGATCATACACGACGCCAACAAAAATCATATTTGCATTATCTTATATAAAGGAACGAAATTATGTTTGCCAATAATTGACTGTAATTTGTTGATTTACATTATAATCCTGGGAAAAGACACCAATGTTAAAGTTACCAAAATATATTTGTTGTATCATGTATTTATACAATAAAAAAGATAGATCTAGTACCTGCATGTTTATACATGGTTGCTAAGCATTTACTTACATTTACTTACGTATTCATATATGTACAAAATACGTAGTTATGATCTATATAAAAATCATGTATGGCATCTACTAATATACAATTATGTTCCTACGTATGTTATGCAGACATATAATGATAATACTTAGTTAAAGGGAATGTAGCGACACATCCAAACAAGCTCTGTTATTGAGAGTTCTGAAAAAACTTGGAAAAAGGTGAAATAATTAATAAAATCGGATGATAAACAAAAAAGATATGACCATTTAAAGGTTGTTCTAAAACGTACATGTGAGCCGCCATTTTTAGAACTAGGACGTCATAGTTCCATATTACCATATATGGAATATTGATAAATATCATTTAAAACAAAGAAAATC
>JAWPHD010023966.1:0-20591 GCA_037043455.1 Cyrtodaria siliqua
CATTATCCACACTTGAGTTAAAGTTGCAGCAAATCATTAATATGTGACACTTTAACATTGGTACCTATGGAAAAAATAATTAGTGGTTTTATACCTCCACTTAGTATACGGACTTCATAAGGTTACACTCCACTAATATGTAAGACTCCTACATATTTTTACCGCCGCCAAATAAGGTTTCGTGGGGCTATGCAGATAATGGTTGCATGGTTGCATATTTGCTTTCCCATTTTGTTATGATGTTAACATACTTAATGAAAACCATATACGGTTACACTCCACCAATTATATAATCATAAGTCTTGATAAGGTTACACTCCACTAATGTTTAGACTACATATTTCAATTATTTGTCGCGTTATTTAACAGATAATCAGATAATCAGATAATTGTTGCATATATTCTTTTCCTTTTTCTTATTTAATATGTGAGACTCCACATATTTTTTTAATTATTTGTAATACTCTGCTCAGCACAAACTTCACAGTACTCCCACGCATCCGTATTAAGGAAATGATACCTATTCTGACTGGACACCAATGCGGTAGTATCAATCACCTTCAAATTCTTTGCATTAAATTTGTTTTTTAATTCGTTTATATGAAAGTATTTTTGAGGATACATATTCAAACAGGTCACTAAGCGGGGGTATTAATCACCTTCAGTGATGGCTCCACACCACCTCTCCCATATGTTATATCAATCGCTTCAAAATATTAACTTTTTCAGTTTTATATGCAGGCCCGGGCCTACAGGGCCTACGTGTAGCTACGCGCCAGGTTTACATCAATGACATTACATTATTCCGACAATCACATGCACTTTTGCACATATTAATTAAACTATAACAGCAAAGATCAGATTTAAACGCAAAACCTTAAACACTTTGTAAGAAAGTAATTTGGTCGACAGGTTTCCAAAGAATAGCAGTTTTCTGTTCTGTGTAAAATTGCCCTATGTATCTGTGTGACAAGGTCCTGATCAAATAATAAGTTCAGATGTCCAATCAAATCTGAAAATTTAGATTCCTTGTTGATGGTACGGAGTTAAATACTTATGATCCTGTACCGCCATTAAGCCACAGACTGTGCTTTAATATGTGGTGTGGCGTTACAAAATCTCGCAAAAGGTTAAACCACGCTGATATGCCTAGTAACCGGTAAACTTTAACTGATGTATTTGTAGACAGACTATAATAAATATATTGAATAAAACTGCATCTTTCTATGTTGTTTAATAATAAAAATACAAAAAGCGCAGCATTTTGTTTAGAAAAAAAGATAGCTAAGATTTAATGTTTGAGGTACGATGGTCCTGAAACGAGAAGCTTGGTACTCATTTATTTTGATGAATACTGTACTCTGAGTACTGTACTCAAATACTTCAAAATATGGAGTACTTGGTAGTACAGAAAATAAACCATAAGATCTATGATTCTCACACCCAGGGCTGGACAGTTGGTTTCTGAGTTGTTCATCCTTCGTAATATTTGAATGGTCAAATTGATAAGTTTTAAAATAATTTATCTGAATAACTTCTCGTCCTGCATCAATGAGCACTCTTCATGGCGAGCAGACGACTTGAATTTTCATGCACTGACAGCTAAATTGGACTTCAATGCAACTTTTTAAAAAGCTGACGTTCAATATTGAATATTTCTGCATGATTTTAAAGGGACTCATGGCAATCTTGATTTTTTGAAAACTCGCGGCGTCCCGTTAGTTTTTCTAATTAACATGCATTATTTCAATCATTAATAATAATTATAAGAATAGTATAAACCAATTTTGTATATTACTGTCTTTTGATAATACTGCACCAATAATATATTTCAACATTTGGTAAAATAGCATAGAAAATTGAAAACACGGCATTATTATTCAATGATATGCAAGCCGGTTTTAAGTCAAAATGTTCCTCGAGAAATAAGTAGAGACGCTAATATTGATGCTCGATAAAAACATCAAGATTGCCGTGTGTCCCTTTAACCCCCACCTTCCGCCTGCGGCGGAAGGGGATATAGTAATGCCCTCCGTCCGTCTATCATCCGTCCGTCCGTCCTATTTCTGTAACTCCAAAACTACTTGAGGGACTGCAATGAAATTTCTCACAATGGAAGAGGACAATGAGAGAAATTCAATAGTTTAAGAACTATAACTCTGCTTTCATTTAAATTAGAGTTATTGCTCTTTGTAATTTTATATTTATAATTCGTGTCCGCTCTATAACTCAAAAACTACTAATTGGACTGCAATGCAATTTCAAACAATGATAGAGGGCAGTGAGACGACGTCAAGAGCGTAAGAACATAACTCTGCCGTTTATTTAAACAAGAATTATTGCCCTTTGTAATTTTATACTTATAATTCGTGTCCGCTCCATAACTCAAAATCTTCTAATGGGACTGCCATGAAATTTCACACAATGATAGAGGGCACTGATAGGATGTGCAGAGCGCAAGAACCATAACTCTGTCTTCATTTAAATTAGTATTGCCCTTCGTAATTTGTATACGTATAATTAGTGTCCGTTCCATAACTCGAAAACTACTTGTGGGACTGCAATGCAATTTCATACATTGATAGAGTGCAATAAGAGGACAATCAGAGCGCAAGAACCATAACTATGCCTTCTTTAAATCAGAATTATTGCCCTTTGTAAGTTTTTCTTTTAATGTGTGTCCGCTCAATAACTCATAAACTACTAGAGGGACAGCACTGAAATTTAGCACAATGACAGAGGCCAATGAGAGGAAGTGCAGAGCGTAAGAACCATAACTCTGTCTTCTGTTAAATGTATTACCCTTTGTAATTTTAAACATTTACAGAAATATAAAAATATCGGACAGCGAAAGTAGCTTTCAAGGAGGACAGTCAACCACAAAACACAGAAACAAACACGCAAACAGACAAACAAGAAGGCAAAAGTAATAATAAATGCAACGACATCACAAACTCAAAAGGGTTTACAATAGGGCTACCGCCTTGGAATGGTCAGTGGCAAAGTAGGCCACTGGGGGGTTTAAACCGGTTCTAGGGTGCACCAAACCTCACACTTACCCTACTGTCTTCCCATTAAAACAGGACAGTGTAAATAAAGAAATCCCCGCCATGATCTAATCTCTAACCAACAAGGCAGCAAATATGCTCGTGTAAATATAATACAAAAAAACAATAGCATAGAAAGCCACAATGAAGGTACTCAAGGACTCGGCAGAAGCCAGAGCAACAAGAGAATAAACCATTAAGGGCACGACAAGAAAGATCATAGACACACATCAAACGCAACCGTCTCAACGGGCTTTAGGTAGGCGTAATCATAGGGTCCATAGCCTGTCCGGTCATCGTACAATTAAAGAGGAAAGCATAGTGGCGTACTGTAAAAGGATCCTACACCAAGCATGCAGTACGTTGCAAAATGATAGGGTCATAACCTCTTTTGATAAACTTTTTAACAAGTTTAACAACGATTTCTTGTTCGCTCTGTAACTCGAAAACAACTTGTGGGCTGCAATGACATTTCACACACTGATAGAGGGCAATGAGAGGAATTGCAAATCACAATAACCATAACTCTGTCTTCGTTTTATACTAAGTGTCCGCTCCATAACTCGAAAAGTAATTGAATATCTCACAATATTAGAGGGCAATGATAGGGCGTGCATAGTGCAAGAACCATAACTCTGTCTTTGTTTAAATTAAGAGTTATTGCCCTTTGTAATTGTGTACTTACAATTTGTGTCTACTCTATAAGTGGAAAGCTACTTATTATGGGACTGGAATGAAACTTCACACAATAATAGAGGGCAATGAGAGGAAGAGCAGACTGCAATAACAATAACTAGGTCAGACTGAAATAAGAGTTAAGTACTGCCTTTTTTACTGTTATATGTTTTGTTTACTTTACTTTCTGCTTAATGTGCACTTATAAAACTCCCTTTAAACAAAGCACTCAGTCACAGCTACATAGGACAAACCACTGCGGCGGGGGATATGGCCGTCTCTCAGACTGCTTCTTGTGCATATGATGCTTGCCAAAAAATAAAAAATGTAAAGAACTTATTCTTGTATTTAAAGGGACTCGCAGCAATCTTGATTTTTTAAAACTCTTGACGTCCATTAGTTTTTCTGCATAACTTGCAATTGTTCAATCATTAATATGAATTACAAGAAAGAGCCACGTACGATAAGAGCCGTATTTGTCAACATTTCAAACGTGGAAATTCAATTCTCTCTGGTTCAGCTCTAAATATCCCAAGACAATGTTTTAATGAGCTTTTAGTAATAATTCAATTCATATTTGTATATTTAACTATTACACTATCTAGTGTTAAGCAAAAAAACATGAGTCTGATTTGGTAATTGGAATATTGCTATTTACTTGTTTTTAGTGAATTACACAAACACATCATTTCGAGTGATAAATTGGTATGCATCACACTCACAATGTTCATGATTTAGTGTCCCAAATTCAATTCATATTCAAAAAAATAATATTTGCTTTATATACATTGTTTTAATCTAACCTTAAATAAGCATGTTATGACAAGTTTGTGTGGTTGTTTTCAGTGTCTGAGCATGTGTAAGCTGTAAGAATTGTGACATGGTCTCGAAAGTTGGCATTGTCTTGGAAATATCATGGTGACATGATACTGTCTTCTTTGATGAACAATCGGTATGCAGTTTAGCTTATAATTCATGTATTTTTATTTTTTATAGTTATTTTTCAACCTATTTGAATCTATAAATATGTTTATTTATAAACAGACTACAGTAGAAAAACTTGCATGTCAGATTTACACCTGGGTACAAACAGTATATTGAGATCAGTGTGTCATGTGTCAGAGAAAAAACTCTTAATACATTTTCTCAAAAGAATGAAATGGGTTGAAATGTTCACCAATGGTGTACATGATTATAAAAGTGTAAATGAGTAATGTTTTCAATTTTATAAGAATAATAATGAAATATAACTCAGTTTAGTATAATAAATTAATTCACATATGAATTAATATATTGTGTATTTTTTTTAAACAAATGTGTATTAATATAATGTGTATTTTTTTTAAACAAATGTGCAATTTAATTTTTAGTGTGCTGTATTGGTGAATGCATGGTCAGTGTTGCTGTGGCCAGTGTTATGACTACATGTATTTGGAAATACTGTAAGTTCTATGTTTGTTATATATATATATGATGTCATATAATCACTATATTTATATATTTTTCATGTATTGTAGGGTGTAAAGATGTTTTATTTTTAGTAGGTGCATATAAATGCATATAATTGAGCCAAATAAATGTACTAAAATGATTAAATAGAAAAAGGTGACTATGAAAATAAAATAATAGGCCAACATAGTCATATTCTAATGATTTCTAATCCATTTTGGCAAGTGATGGCCTTTTAATCAGATTAATTTAAAAATTGATATTGTTTTCAACAACCTCCAAGTGTTGTCATTTATAACACCTTTGAATCTGAACACAGGTGGGCTTGTATTCATGATTTATTGTGTTATGGTATTGTTCACAGCTGGAATATTTGTATATGAACTACATAAAATGGTGAAGTTCTCTTGGTGCTTTGATTGCATTTTATGTTTTATATGCAGCACTTTTTTATACATTTCCAACAGGAAACAACATGAAGTATATTGCAGAATATTTCAATGCAGGACCAGTCCAGTGAACTACAGGCCTCCTGTTGGACAGAATTCTACAAGACATGTCAGAAATAAGCAAGGGCACAGTGCAACTATTGACTATGAACCTACATGTATGAACTCAACGAGGGCAATTTGAAAGCTAATTGTGATACAATACATACCTTTTTTTGGTGGAGTATACCACCATAGTTATGTTAATTTAAAAATAATAAAATTGATAAAAAAAAAAGTGTATTAGCTGAACCACATTGTCTTGTTTGTTGTTTTTCTCCATGATATCAGGCAACATGTATTCCTTCTGGATATATTGTAAATGGTCAAGTGTAAATCATAGGTAAGACTAGAAGTATAAACCTGTTACCTAATAATCACTTTATAGAGCCTATGCAACATGGTTTTATGTTAGGCCTTTTTTTTTTAATAACTTGGTTTACGGATTTTTTCTGAAAAAATTACGTCAGGAGGTCGAAATAAAAATAAAAATAAAATTACTCGGGGTGAAATTGAGAGAAAAAATTACAAGCAAAATGTTGACGTTTTAAGTCAAAAAGGGGGAGAGAATCAAAAATCGAACATCACTTTTCGTAGATCCCTATCGAAATCCATGTTTAATAGCATACTTTAGATAACCGAGCATGTCCTTGACACGAGTGGAAAAAAAATTAAAAAAATAAAAAAAAAAAAAAAAAGTGAAAAGTACAATTTTTTTTTTTTTCCAAAACGGGAAAATTAGACTCGGCGGATCCGTAAACCAAGTCATTAAAAAAAAAAGGCCTTAGGGAGACTTTTGTAATGAACATATTAATAATTGTTTCATATAATGTCGGGCATAAAGATTTTTATTATTGGCATATACTTGAATGTGTTTGGCTAAACATGTCAAGCTCATAGTACAAGTACCTATGTTTATGAATCTTTTAGTTTATGGTATGACCCATGTGAGTTTGACAACATGATATTGGCAATGGAATGATAAAAACTTTGGTACCAAACATGGCAGGAATTTGTCAAATTAATTCTAAAAAAACTTTATATAATTTAATCTAAACAAAACTCAAAGTCCACTTTCTTTTGCAACTGAGTATATTATACATGGTGTTGTCTGATGATCAATATTGATCTTTTTATGAGGTTTTACCATGTCCTCAATGGGACAGTTAGTTAAAAACAAACAAATGAACACATTTGCATATCTAAGTCAAATAATTTATTTTTTTAAATTTTTGATTTGTTTGTTTGAATGGTGTTTTACATCTTCTTTAGCACATTTTAGGCCATATATGACAGTCGATTTGTTTGTATGGTAGAGGCAGACCACCCCATTGTTCTTGTGTAGAACCAGTACTGTTTACCTACCGCCATCCGTAAGAATCAACACATTTTCAAACGTCGAGATACCAGTGGGATTCGAACTCGCAGCAGTGAGAAGTGATGTTTAACCCCTCGACCACGGAATCACAAATGTTTCAGTATAAACGTTACACAGTTTTATGGACCATTGTTTGTATCGCAATCAGGTTTTAAATGGACAATCTTGATTTTTGAAAAATTCCCGGCGTCCCATTAGTTTTTCTGCGCAACTTGCATTTGTCAATCATTAATATTAATTAGAAGAATAGTGATTTGGTTTTGCATATATGTTAACTGTTGAATATATTGCACTGGTAATATATTTAAACATACGGTAGGATAAGACGAAAACTCATCGTTTTATTTAATTATATCCAAGCAGGGTTCATGTCAAAATGATACTGGTTAAATAAATCGAGACGCTAATTTCAATGTCTGATAATTGATTCAAAATTGCCTTGTGTCCCTTTAAATAATATATTACAATTTTCAAAAACAGCATTGCAGATTGTGAATGCGTACTGTTGCCATGGTTACGCATACTGTTATTTTATAAACAGCAGTGAAAATTAGTATCACCTAACACGTATGTAGGTAAATATTTCTTATCGGAGAATCAGTTTTTCGAAACTATTAAAAAAAGTTGTTAAATTCTTTTAAGGAAACTTTTTTAGACTGCCTGTTGTCATGTTAACAATGAAATGATATCAACTAAATATGAACACAACAAGGACAACTCTATACATATCTGAAATTAAACTATCGCTTCTAAACAAAAAAAGAAATGAAAATGTTGAAGAAAAAGGAATATTTGGTGAAAAAATCTCATTTAAACTACTGTTGCCATGGTTACCGGCAATAATATAAGACATTTACACCTTACGTTCACACCAACCAACAAATGTTTATAAATACTAAAATCAACTAATAAGAGTTCACAACAAGTATTTCTGCAATGTTAACAAAAATAGGTTAGCATTGAGAAAAGTCGCAGTTTTGGTTAAAGTCAAGACTGAAACAGAGTTATTTCCCTTATAATTCATATATTGTGTTTTAATATGGTAAAACTTTGATAGTGTAATTATTTATAATTTATTAGCAAACACTTTTAAAGTACAAATATTATTAAAAAAAACAATGACAGCAAGAGTGCTTGCATTTTTCTTCCTATACCCCCCTATTTTAAGTAATTTCTTAAAAAAACATACATGCGTTGAAAACATCTTATTTTTTGAAAAAATACATAAGCCAACATCTTAGTTTTCCTTTTTTGTTAAAATATAGGTATTTTGCAAAACATCTATGCATATTTTATCAAAATTTAAATAGTGGCCAAAATGGGCCCTTATCATACCTAGTCCTTTATAAACAAATTCTTTTTGCATATTACTAACTGTTGATCATATTGCACCAATAATATATTTAAACATATGGACGCATAATAATAAGAAGAAAAAAATACCAAATGTTTATTTACACGCAAGCAGGTTTAAATTCCAAATGACAATGGGTTTAAAGCTAAAGGATACTGGATTAATAAAATCGAGACGTTAACATTTGATTGCTTGATAAAAACTTAAAGATTGCCATGTGTCCCTTTAACATGTACTAGATGTGTACAATGCAAGCGCTCGGAACATGTTTACTTTACTTAAGCAACAACCACCTTAGCCAAAAGATTACTTTAATAAGGTATCAATAGTGGGTAGGTCCTTCTGTCCGTCTGCCTTTTTCTGAAAATGGCGTATCAATAATTCGGAAGTATCGAGTACTCGTAATTGGCGTGCTACATAGATAACTTGAAGCCGTCTGCGTCTATGGTTCGTACAAAACGTGGACATCCCTACGTGTTAACGTGACACTATTTCTTGTATCAGTTTGGTTGTAGGAAACTTGAAGCCCGCTGCCTCTATGGTCTTCTGTATTATGCGTGGGTCAATACTTTCGCAGACTGGTATACATGACAGGTATGGCCAGTATTTGTAGGAGTGTGAGTAGCCTGAAGCTCGATTCCTCTACGTTCTGTACCATACATGGGTGTGGACAACTTGAAGCCAACTGCATCTATGTTCCGTAAAATATTTATTCGCACGTGTTAACATGACATATACGGCCTATATCTTTTTGAGTGTGGGCAACTTGTTGCTGCTGTATTATGTATAATACTGGTTGCTACTGTATTATTTATTATACTTGTTGTTGCTGTATTATGTATAATACGTGGCGAAAAGTCATACTTATGAGGGCCTTCCAGGGGATTTGGGGATCTGGGAAACATGGCCAATTATTTTTAGAGATCTGGGGAACATTGACATTTACTCAAGGGATCCAGGTATCAAAGGCTTACTTTTAGGGATCTATAGCGAACAGTATCCTAAAAGAAAAACAGAAAAAAATACCTATTGTTTACGTATAATTGCTATAATTTACTTTACTAACATGACGTTTGGACTGCTGATCACTGCTGACTGCTTTGGGCGGCTTTCAGTATCACCTTTTATGATGGCTTTTGTTAGCGCTTTATTCTTCAATCGTGATCAAACAGGACGCTCTAACATCAGACAAGATGATCAATCCATGTGTGTCATTTTTTACACATTAGTAGAGCTTATGTCGTGGTGCGCCGTCCGTCTATATATCTGTCTATCCGTCCGTCCATAAACTTTTTTATTATGTCGACTACTCATCTAAAACTATTAGATGATTTTTCATGAAACTTTTCAGGAATGCTGCCCTTAGTTGATCCTAGCAAAAAGTCAGGTTGATTAGAAATCCAAGATGGACACCAAAGCTAAAAAAAGATTAAAAACGAAGGACTACTCCTCCAAAACTGTAAGTGATACTGATATGGGACATTTACTAAAATGATCAGCATGACGTAATTTTGGTCATTGATGAAAAAAAATCGTTTTGATTCGACGTCAAACATGATCTTTGTTTACATAGAGTTATATAGGAAAATATTGTGGCAACTACTCCTCAGAAACTGCTTGGTGGATTTTTAGGAAGCTAAACTTATAGGAATGTTTCTCTTGATGTTTTGTTGGTTCTAAGTAAAAATCAGTTATAGAATTATATAATTTCAAATTGGCCACCACAGCTAAAAAAGATTTTAAAAATATAATTGTGTGGAGACTACTTCTCAAATACCATAAGAGGTATTGATTGCAACTTTTACCGAATTGACTGGCATGACATATAGTTGTTCCTAAACAAAATGATTTGGATTCGATACCAAACATTACCGTCAGCGAACATCTATGTTAACATAGAGTAACTTGTGGCGACTACTCCTCAGGAACTACTTGATGGATTTTCATGGAACTTTACAGAAATGTTGCTCCTAAGTAAAGATCAGGTCGGCCAGAAATTCAAGATGGCCACCACAGTAAAAATAGATATTAAAAATAGAAGTTTATGGCAATTACTTCTCAAAAACCACAAGGGTATAGATTTTTTTGAACCTGTACCAAACTGACTGGCTTGACATATAGTTGGTTCTAAACAAAATTCATTTGCATTCGATGTCACACATGGCCGCCAATGGCCATCTTTATTTACATAGAGTTGTATAAGAAAAACCTGCGGCGAATTTTGTGGTGACAACTTCTCAAAAACCACAAATGGTATTGATTTTGTTGAACACATTTATTTACTAAACTGACTGGCATGACATGTAGTTAGTTCTAAACAAAATTCATTTTGATTCGATGTCTTCTATAAATGTATCCCCGAACATAACAGATGTTGAGAAGATCAGAGGACGACATGATGAAAAAATAATAATAATAAAGAGGAACTGCTGAGCCTAAGAGGGGGGAAAAGTAGGCTATTTTCATAGAGGTAGGGCCCGAATATCAACCCCTGTTTATGAAGGAAAAAAGCCCTTGATGTGTAAAAGATAAAAGCAGTTCAGATACGACTACAGGCATGTTTTACATAAGTTATATTAACAGATTAAGCGAACAATATTTGGTACTTTTAGGGAACTGTGTTTACACACTTTTGGGGATTTAGGGAACAGTGTAAATACTTTTAGGGATCTAGGAAACATGGACAAAATACTTTAGGGGAACATTGGCAAATACTTTTGGGAATCTGGGGAACAATGGCCATTTCTTTAAGGGAACTGGGGAACAAGGACCCCACCCCTGGGAGGGCCTCACGTGTAAAGCTGAATCTACACAGTGCAACTTTCTGTATGCACCTTGGTATGTACAGCAGAATCATACTGTGTAGATGCTTATTACATACTTATTACATACTTATTAAATACTTATTACAAACTTATTACATACTTATTACATACTTATTGAAAACGTATTACATGCTTATTACATACTTATTACATACTTATTACAAACTTATTACATACTTATTACATACTTATTACAAACTTATTACATGCTTATTACATACTTATTACATACTTATTACTCTGCTGCATGTAACTTTTGGGAGTTGTACAACCGATTTACGAATAGGTTTAATATGGAGGTCTCTATGTTGGTACAGCATGTACATACCTCCCACGGCGATCATAAGGTATCGCCTGATAAGAGGGATAATTGGCTGGAATGCCAGATAATGGGGTGTGAAATTGTACAAATTTACACAAAAACAACAACAAAATGGCCAGATGGACAAAGGCCCTGTCCATGCGAACACATTTTTTGAAGGCTTGTGGGTCTTCACCGTCAAGTTCCTGCATTAGAGCACATGATATGCTCCAAACTGGTCCCTCCTTGCTATCCAAGGTCTAACCCAGTGTCTTCCTATTAAATGTTCTCTTCTAATTTGAATAACTCAAGTCAAAATAATTAAGACACCCATATGTAATAACTGAATCATCATCCATTGTTTCCATGTTGATGAAATATGTTGCACTGTGTAGATTCAGCTTAACATGCAAGGTAATAGCCTGTATCTGTATGGGAGTGAGCCCCTTCCTTTATGTTCTAAACACATCGTACGTGTTACATGATATCTGTATGGGTATGGCGGGTCCCGCTGAATACCGATGCCTTTCTGTTTTGTTAATATGTGGGTGGATACTTACATCACAGGTGTATAAAATGCAGTCTGGGAGAATGCCTTTTAATATGTTAAATAGTTAACCTAAACAAAAAAATAACATTTAACATTTAATATTTTATAGAGGAGCTAAAAATCAAGGATCCTTCAATAAAATCTAAGCCAAAAACAAAATAAAACATTTCCGTGTAAATGGTCTTTGGGCTTAGACATATAAATTAAGAACATATTGATGTCTTTAAGCATTAGGATGGCTGTCATTTTGAAATGCGATACAAATAGTAACAGAGGGGTGGAGACATTTTATTATGTTAAATCTAAGCCAAAAAAAAAAAAAAAACAATTATGTGTAAATAGTCTTTGGGTTAAGCCATTATTAATAATATGTTGCTATATTTAAGCATTTGGATGGCTGGCATTTTGCATCTTGCTAAAAATAGGAAGCAGGAAGACTGTGTTTATTTGTGTGAGTGTGTGTGTGTGTGTGTGTTTGTGTGTGTGTGTGTGTTGGGGGAGTGGGGGGAGGAAAGAAGGGACAGAAGTGGGGGCGGGGAACATGGGGAACATTCCATATATTATAGGGGAGCTTTCACATTTGGAAATGTGCTAAAAATAGTAACATAATGACCTGTGACCTTGAGGATCCTTTTCGATTTTCATGTTAGAGTATAAATACTATCACAGAACGTTTGGTGCATTTAGAGTTGCCATTGCCATTCAGGCCATCTAAGTTCATAAAGTAGGTCAAAGGTTAACCAAGTGCGCAAAAAAAGGGAATTATGTGTTCGCTGAATAACTTGAATAATTATAATCCAAACCTAACCGAACATGGTAAAATACAAGTGTCCCTGGAGTTGTTGCCCCTTAATTGGTAAAAATTGTTGAATTTGACGATTTGCTTCTCAATAAGTTCAGTAGTTTTAATTGAAAGTATGCCGGTGTATTAGTAAAACAGTTGATAGCAAAATGTTAAAATTAGCACATACACCCGAAACGATGAAACGCGGAATAATAATAACACTATTTAAGGAGGTTGGCTGGGAAAGGACGTAATGCTGAGATTGTTTTTTAAATTGATATTTAAAGCTTCTTTGGTATCATTTAGATACAAAATTATCAAAAAAAGGCTAGGTCACCACACTTTTTTCCCACTAGACGTCTTTGAAGAAGTCACATATTTCCAATTCCAAAATTTCAAAAAAAGATGGAAAATAGAGTCATTGAACATTTTCATTTTTTTTTTCATAACATTATAATTATTGAAAAACAACGATTAATTTTCGACTACATACATACATATCTTTCAAAACATACATAAACAATTGTAATCCTCATTCGTCTTTTTACTTTGAAAAGCAAACATATATAGACCATACCTCACCCATTATTTTTTAATAAAAAAATAATTCAAGATAAAAAATGTATGTTATAATGCTCAACTTTCTTTAAAACTTGTACATGACAAGGTCCTATGACATTTCTTTCAAAAAAAGTAAAAAAATATATGTCACCAGGCTTCTAAGGATTTTTTATTAAAAATCTTTAAATTACACATATTTTGGAGTTATTTTGACATTTTCACTGTAAAATACTGTATCCACAGATCGAACATAAAATTAGCTCAGTATATACTTTCTTATTTGTATTCAACAATTGAAAAACAAAAATCTTATTTTTTCTATAGCAAAAGGATAAATTCTACTCCGAGCTACCCATACCCCCTATTTTGTTGACAACAAATGACGGGGAAAATATGGGAAAAAGAATTTTGCTTAATTTTTTTGGGATTTCCGTCTTAAATCCTACATTATATCCATATCTACTAGAATGCAAAAAATTAAACAATTCTGTTGTCAAATAAAACTATGATTTAAAAAATAAAAATCTTAGACTGGAAAATGTCAAAACTTGCCCAGCCAACATCCTTAAAGGTGGGGAAAAGACCGTAAGGATCCTAATAGTTTCAATTAGTTTCAGGGCAATAACGTTATCATCCCCTTTAATGAAAATTATACGAAACGGTGTTACTGTCACGCTTAACAAACGAAAGCAAAATAACCATTAACCATCTTCGAGGTGGATTTCAAGAAAGTTGGGATGCCTAATGACTTCCTTTGCTTTTCGTAAATGTATGTATTTTCCAAATGAAAATAAAAGCAAATTGTATGTAGGTTTTAATGACTCAATACAAGCTTTTGATAGATTATGGTATAATGGCATCTTTTTTAAATTGGATGAATTGACCATTGATCATATAAACCTACAATGCTATAATTGATATGAATTATATTTGTAAATGTATATTTATATGATGAAAAACTATGTAATAGTTTAAGTCAATAAAATGTCTTCTTCTTCTATAATAATTTGACAAGTCGTGTAAGATGTAATGTGTCTGAAACACTGTGTACGACAGCGAACGAGACAGGGAGGAGGCAGTATCCATTTCCTGTATCAATTGATTAATATCAGAAATTGAAGACTCCGGTCTCGGGTTCTGTCTAGTTAATATTAATTGCAGTTGTGTAACGGTTGTGGATGATATGGTTCTTATATAATTTTCAAAACCAAGCCTTGAAAAAATGATGTCCATATGTAGTTATTATGCATCCAAATGGAGAGTTAGATACAATGCAAGTAAATGTTCTGTAATAGTATTTAATGAGACAAAATCTGAATTTGTGCACAACAGAACAGGGAAACTCGGAAATGAACGAGTTGCCGAACCTTTAAATATACACATGTAATAAACACATGTTGTAATAAACACATGTACATACAGGGCAGTATCAAGAATCGTGTCGTAAATTGCGAGGAACATTTGTAAGTTTAATAAATGTTGGTATCCATGAGGATGGTCTACATCCTATTACATCAATGAAAATATACAAGTCCGTTGTAATTCCGAAAGCTCTTTATGGTTGCGAATAGTGGTATGACATGTCATGGTTGCGAATAGCGGTATGACATGTCATGGCTGCGAATAGCGGTATGACATGTCATGGTTGCGAATAGTGGTATGACATGTCATGGTTGCGAATAGTGGTATGACATGTCATGGTTGCGAATAGCGGTATGACATGTCATGGTTGCGAATAGTGGTATGACATGTCATGGTTGCGAATAGTGGTATGACATGTCATGGTTGCGAATAGCGGTATGACATGTCATGGTTGCGAATAGTGGTATGACATGTCATGGTTGCGAATAGCGGTATGACATGTCATGGTTGCGAATAGTGGTATGACATGTCATGGTTGCGAATAGTGGTATGACATGTCAAAAAGTGATAGTGTTAAAGGTTGTCTCGATTGATATATCCAGTATCATTTTTACTTTTACCCTGGTTACATTTAAATAAATAAAACGTTTAAGTATTCACTATTTCGTCTTATTATACTATAAGTTTTAATATATTATTTGTGCAATAATATCAAAAATTAATAATATGTAAAAACAAATTTCTTAATACTATTTTTATAATTAATATTAATGATTAAACAAATGCAAGTTGTGCAGAAAAACTCTAGCGGGACGCCGTGAATTTTTAAAAAAAAATAAAGATTGCCGTGTGTCCCTTTAAAACGTTCGCATCGATTCTACATTAAATATATGCAATCAATTCCTACTCAGACACGAACTGATATATGTCTTAGTTTGATAGGAGCTAAATCAATTGAAAGCGAAATTGACATTCGGAAGTGTTTTCATTTACAGGGTTAAAAAATGTCTTCACTCAACAACGGGTATCTATGTCATTGTTTATTTAAAGTCTGTGGTAGACAAACTAAGTTAAATTAGACAGCAATTGAATTGCAAATATTAATAACCATTAAAAATCCGTGGTGTATTAATAGGCATGTGAACCTGCACTAATATTCACACGATATGACATATGTTTATCATACGGATAACAAGCGGTTTTATTTGACTCATGCGAGTACAGTATGGTATGTGATAAGGAAATTGTGATGAATTGTAATTGATTTATGTAAGGAAGTGTTATATATACGCCTACGCATTGTTCTTCTGTATATGTGTGTTCTTTAATTATTAGTTGTATGTGACTGTGTGTGTATGTGACTGTGTGTGTGTATGTGACTGTGTGTGTATGTGACTGTGTGTGTATGTGACTGTGTGTGTATGTGACTGTGTGTGTATGTGACTGTGTGTGTGTATGTGACTGTGTGTGTATGTGACTGTGTGTGTGTATGTGACTGTGTGTGTATGTGACTCTGTGTGTATGTGACTCTGTGTGTATGTGACTGTGTGTGTATGTGACTGTGTGTGTATGTGACTATGTGTGTATGTGACTGTGTGTGTATGTGACTCTGTGTTTATGTGACTGTGTGTGTACGTGACTCTGTGTGTATGTGTGTGTGAACTCGTCTGACGTGTAAACACACTACACGCACCTTGTTACACTCCAACAAAACCACTACATTTTCGGAAGTCACTACATACACTCGGGTAGTGAGTTTTAATAATTTTCGGAAACTGTATTTTTAGCCTATATATACCCAAAAATCGAAAAAACAGGGTATATTTGGGTTTCCGGGTTACATCAGATATTTCACACTCCATTTTCGAAGAAAATTTCATGTTTCACACACTTTACCCGATTTTTACACCAAGAGTACTTCCGGTATGCGCATGACCGCAGTACGCATAAAATATACAACATGGACGCATTTGATTGTCAGAAATGGTAAGATTTTATTAATCAGTCAGAGTTTATGCGATAATGGCATTTAAAATATATTTATTGCTCACTGCCGATGGAGGATTAATCAATCTAAACGTCTGTTAAACCAAATGACTGATATGTATGTAACTAATACAGTGGGTTGCATGTGTGTGAATGATATATATGTAACCAATATAGTAGGTTTCTTGTATGTGACTGATATGTATGTTACCAATATAGTAGTTAGCATATGTGTGACTGATATGTATGTTACCAATATAGTAGTTGGCATATGTGTGACTGATATGTATGGTACCAATGTAGTAGGTGACATGTTCGTGACTGATATGTATGTTACCAGGTGACATGTGTATGCCTGATATATACGTTACCAATGCTACCGTGTATAACATATAACGCGTCATATACGGTCTGACGTTGAACCAACGGTGTAGCTAACGTTCCATTACCGGCGTTTCCTGTTGACATCGATCAAGGACAGCCTGGTGCGGTAAGAAAACCACTGTATTTCTATAGATATCGTTACGTTTTCAGTATAATGTATACATCGTACGAGCGGGAAAGGACTGAAATTTTACTTTATCGTATCATTTTAGCCCAGGAACCTCTACTTTCTTTCAATCATTCGTGAGAATGGATGACATTCGTCGTTTTCGGATGGAAAAGTCACATATAAAACCCTTTAATTTGATATCGATATAATCTCTGCAAATGGTATTTTGCTGATGGTACAATAAAACCCCAAGTATATGGCCAGGAACAATACATTTCTTTAAGAAACGAGTTTTTTAGTGTATTTATTACAAACTTGTCTTGTAACGCGCCATAAAACAATTGCTTTTGTTTATTGGGGTGTGAGGGCGGTGGCAATACATAGTTAGCCCGATACCGATTCCTATATTTGGAGACAGAAATACTTCCAAAAACGCAAAGCACATGCAATAATTTACCATTTTAAAATGGTGATTGGCTAAGTGGATAAATGGCGCCTCCCCCTGCTTGAAAATATACCCCCACACATATTTCCATTAAGACTCAACACGCGTCTACATAGGAAAGTGCCACACAATTAGTATGCACCTATCAATTATGCACCGGGTGAGGATGAGGGGTAAGGGTGCGGCGGGCATATACAGGGGAATTAGTCAAATGTACAAACTGTGTAATTTCCATCCTAAGGAGAGCATGTGTAATTCCCCAGTGTCAACCAATGCACTCGATAATCCTCAGGGTATGCACGCCGCCTTATTGATAGGCACATTACACACATCGGTCGAGGCCTACATTATTTATCTGCCCGAAATTGCCGGAATGGCGAGTCTTTTATTTTTTTCATTTTGAACGTTTTCGTCTGACTGTCTTTTCAGAAATTTACCAATGGGTATAGGAATTAAAGGTGTTAATCTTCGCGTTTTAGATTTAGATTTTGATTGGATAATACGTGTTTCTTAATTTTCTTGGCACTAATGCGAAATGTGTTGACATTTTACATTTCTGTTATTTTAAGTTTGTTCCATAAACAAACTCGTACCATTATTCATGCTTACAGTTTAAAGTTACGAAACGCCACAAAATAACACATACACCATATTGATATTTCAAATGTAAGGTGTCCGGTTGGGGCCAGATACAATGTCGCATTGTCGCCTCGACAATACGATACGACATCGCGACATTGCGATACGACATCGCGACAATTATGTCGTGATGTCTTATCGCAATGTCGCGATGTCGTATCGCGATGTCGCATTGTCGGGCACGACAACGCGACATTGTGTTGTATTGTCGTAATGTCGACCACGACAATGCGACATTCTTTCAATTGTCGTAATGTCGCCAACGACATCGCGACATTATGACCATTGTACGGAAGCGTATTCGTGCCTCGTCTTGTTGGGTTATATTGAATTTCTCCATTTAAAATAACTCGAGTTGTTATGATATATATCTATAAATCGATATATGTATGTCGACACAACACGACACAATTCAATAAATCCAAAACAAATACGTTGACAAGGTTCTTCATTTTACAATAAATCGATTTTAATGAACTTGACATTTTTTTCTTTTATTTATATCGCGTTGAAACAAAACAAATAAAAAATATATCAATATAAAGGTACTCGGCGTAATGAGTAGTATCTGTATTACACGAGATATTTATCTGATAAACACGAGATATTTATTTCAAGCTATTTCAACATTTTTAAAGAAGCTTTACTGTAGCCTTGGTCAGCCGGCCTGCTTTTGCTTTCTTCGCTATGCTATGCTACACGGATTCAGCCAAGGGAAACAGCATAAAGGCTCGGAGGAAACTCGATGGTTGAACTTGCCACTAACGTTGGTGAGATTTTGGCGAGACTTTGAGAGATTGTATGTACAAAAGACATATTTGCATGTTAATTAAAAGTTTTAAAATTTAAAAATGTCTTTTGACTTATGAAAAGCAACACGTGATGGTAACAAGACTGTGTAACCAAACTGTTGTGTTATGCTGTAATTTGCGAAATTTATACTTTTATTATTTTAAAATAATATTGACAGTTATCTATTGGTTAATGTTGTCTGTTATTTATTTATCTTGTCCCAAACTCTCCCCCTCCACCACCTATCGTAAAATGTAAAATTTAGGATTTTTATTTTATTTTATTTACTGTGAACTGTTTTGTGTATTGTTAATTCATTGTTATCTATTATCTAGTATCATCAAATTCAATTTGCTTTATCCTGTTATGAGACCCTTACCCCATCCCCATCCCTACAACAAAACGTCAAGCAAACGTTGAGTTTTATGTGCGTGAAAAACGGGCGAATACAGTTGGCGCTTTCTATTATTCTACCCAGACCGATATTTGCCAAAAAAGTAAATATACTAAAGTGAAAAAGAAACGCAACTCGGGAATTTCCGCTATATAATTAAAACAAATGCAGAATGGGCCTTAAGCCTTCTCATCTGCAGAACTAGAGAGTTGCTTCAAATTATGTTGTAAAAACTCCATGTTTTGCTGGAGCGACGACCATTGTTTTCTGCCTTCACTCAAACAGCACCTAAAACAATACAGGGGTGATGATGATACATTCAACAAAGAAAATATCACCGACCATGCTACACATTCTAATCTTAACCTGAAAAACATTTACACGGAATTGTATAATGACGACATTTCCTTTGATGAATACAAAGCATTACATCGTTTAATTTAGGGTAACTAATGGGCGTGGCTATACCGTACTACAACTACCAGATAAAGGTATGTAGAGTACGGACGTCGCTCTGACGTCACTGTGTTACTAAGTACACAATGCTACAAAAAAGATAGAGTATGTCTCAGCGCGTTGGTTATTTAAGCACCTCGATTAAATAAACCAACTAACTGAGACCAGACTCTATCAATTGCATATTCTATCTTTAAGTATTTGGATTTCGGCCATTTTGAAATGTGCTAAAATAGTAACAGAGGAGTGGGGTGAGATTGTGGTGGGCATTTATTATATTATAGAAGAGCTTAAACCTAAATCAAAAGTAAAATAAAACATTTCTTTGTAAATTCGGGTAAGCCATAATTAAAAACATATTGCTATATTTAAGCAATGTGCCGTAAATATTTAACATGGGGTCGGGGGACATTTAATATATTATAAAGGAGCCTAAATCGAAGCCAAAATAAAATAAAACAGTTAAGTGTGAATGTTCCTAGGGATAAGCCATAATTAAGAATATATTGCTGTCGTTAAGCATTTGATTGGCGGCCATCTTGAAAGGTGCTAAAAATTGTAACAGAATAATCTGTGACCTTGGGGACCGAATTGAAAATATGGACTTTTTCG
>JAWPHD010023967.1:0-2500 GCA_037043455.1 Cyrtodaria siliqua
TTTTAACTACTCGATGTGAACACAACTCGATGTGATACACACTTCCAGAACGTGTTACTCTAGTAATAATCCTATTGTATTCATACTGAGGTAAAACATATTGTGATTCCCGTCAAACGTGGGCGCTCCTTAATTTATAAGAGCTTCACCTCTTTTTCATCTAAAACTATATAAAGTGCGAGCACATAGGCATCATGGTGTGATAATCATCTGTCAGTCATCTGATGTGTGTGTGTATTTCTAAGGATTATAGTCCCTCCACCTACGACAGGCGTCCTACCCGACGAGTATTGGCACATTGTCTGGACTTTTATCTCTGTGTTGTTGCGTGATGTGATGATATGTCTACTTGAACACTGAACAGCGAACTCAATGGTTTCTTTATATTGCTGCCACACTGGAATACCACGCTGTAGTAGACATGATACCCTCAGTCACATTATTCTGACACGGTGAATCAGTCGTAGCACTCCCCATTATTTGCTCGTCAGTCAAGGGTTACAAGTGACTACTCCATTTTTAAAGTCTTTGGTATGACGCGGTCAGGGGACTCGAACCCACGACCTCCCGAATGCATGGCAGACGTTATATCCACTACACCACAATGCTTCGGTCGAAGATATGTTCATACACCCCACCGATTTATATACAGAGCCTTCCCAGCCATTTATTGCTTATTGGCGCTGCGATCCATGCAACAGAAGGGGTGTCATTAAGAGGCGTTAGGCGGAGAGGCGTTAGGCGGGGATTTCCCCCTGCTACTTCGATTAGTCTGCCCAGTTACAATGATTACTTTTAAGCGTATTTTATACAAGTATGGATCAAAATATGGGCTTTAACTTGAAAAGTTAAGAACATTCCTGCGGCGTGACGGGTCACCGTCACTATTTTACAGACATGCCGTGATTTGTTGTTTGTCGCCAAGATCGTAAACTCCAATAGCTTGACACCTTAATTAAATATCATAGATTTTTCTATTGAATACAATAAAGTTTTGTACGATGGCCCATTTGGCACACATTTACTTCACTTCTATTTCCTGACTTCCGCATTCCGAATTCCGCATTCCGCATTTCGTAGTATTTTTTTGCCAGCAGCGGACCCAGAGTGATGTATAAACTCAGAGTGGATCACTAGCGGATACAGAGGGAAGTCAGTGGGGGCCGGACTGACATTTTCTAAATTATATAATATATATTATATTATATTAAGCCCCCCCCCCCCCCACACACACACACACCGCCATCACACCCCACAACCGTGAAAAATCGCAAATAATAATAATAATAATGCTACTACTATTACTACATCTACTACTACTACTACTACTACTACTTCTACTACTATTACTACTACTACTAATACTAATACTACTATTTCTACCACTACTACAACTACTACTACTAATAATTCTACTACTACAACTACTACTACTACTACTACTACTAGATCTACTACTACTACTACTACTACTACTACTACTACTACTACTAATAATAGTAATAATGAATAATAATGTATGCGTGCACGTGCATGTATGTGTGTTGGTAAGGGGGTAGCACAAGTTTTCGCAATAACAAACAAACACGTTTTTTCGATTTTTTTAGGATGGTGTATCTAGGGGGTGTCCAGGGGATGTCCGGAGGGGGTCTAACCTTTACATACCATACTTAATTTATAAAATCTCAGTCCGGCCGGCCCTCCGCATGGGCTCTGGATCCGCTAATGGTATACACCACCCACACACACATAACAATTCCGCATTCCGCATTCCGAATTCCGCATTCCGCATTTCGTAGTAATTTTTGCAAGCGCTATATATCACTAGCGGACCCAGAGTGGTGTGTAAACTCAGAGTGGATTACTAGCCGATACAGAGGGAAGCCAGTGGGGGCCGGACTGAGATTTTTAAATTATATAATATATATTATATTAATCCCCCTCTCCAACCCCCCCCCCCCCCCCCCCCCCCCCCCCACACACACACACACACACACACCACACACCCGTGAATCGCAAATGTTTGGTTTTTATTGTTAAAACATTTGGTCTAAGTTAGACTCTTTCCACACGCATCGAGGTAAAATCCTGGATCCGCGTATTTGGATCCTTGATCACATCTATCAAACTCCAGTTAAAAAATGTTTTGCTTTTTAGCTCGACTGATCAGAGATCAGCAGAGCTTATGCCGTGGTGCGGCGTCCGTCGTCGGTCTGTCCGTCTGTCCGTAAACTTTTATTTGTAGCGACTACTCCTCTAGAACTACTGGATGGATATTCATGAAACTTTACAGAAATGTTGCCCATAAAGTCTAGTTGATCCTAGCAAAAATTCATGTTGATGTGAAATCCAAGATGGCCGCGAAAGCTAAAAATAGAGTTTTAAAATACAAGTTTGTAGCGACTACTTCTTGAAAACTATAAGTGATATTGATATGGGACTTTTTCTAAAATGATCAGCATGACATGATGTTGGTCCTTGTCGAAAATCGTTTTGATTC
>JAWPHD010023967.1:7500-20591 GCA_037043455.1 Cyrtodaria siliqua
ATACTACAACCAGGGAGTAAGTATACGTATAATTAATCCCTGCTACAACTAACTAACTATCTCTGTCTCTGTACTGCTGTACACCTTCTTGGGTAAGATTGAGCAGGTGATGTTCTGTCATTTTATACTATTGTAATGGGATCAATCAATTATTGTTTGATAATTAGTTAATTGTCATTTGAAAGATTGCGGCTTTACCAGCATGTATGTCAGTTAAATTGGTTTATCGATGATGTTAAAGATATATTTATTTATTTTCTAAATTAATATATGAAATAAAATAATAAATGTACAGTTACATTATTGTTTTAAGTACCTTTTTATTTAATTTCTTATGATACTAGATATATTCCAGATCTCTTGAACTTCTTTTCATTGGTCCATCCGCACTTCTTTAAAATTAAATATAATAATGATACATAGGAACCTGGGAACCTGTCCTACTCTTACTAATGATTAGATGTCAGTGTTTGTTAAACGTGCAGCTGCTCAGAGGATAGATACTCGGAGGAGACAATAATTTACGGATGGCAAGGTACATAATAACATAACAAAATAACAATTTACATAAACTCATGTGAGCTTTTAACGGACCACATAGGCTGACCACACAGTCCTGCTGGAGGCAAACGGTGGAGCTGGAGACAGGCCAATTATTCGAGTTGTTAACCACCTCATAATACATTTTACGCATATTCAATCACGGGGTATTTTAAGTTCCTGTGAATAAAGCTGTAATTTTAATCGGCATATATATTCATCATTATATACCCTGAACACCTGAATAGAATTTTAATAAACGGATTTGTAGTGTAATTTTGATTTTATTTGGCGGGTTATATTAGTTTCTTTAAGTTACTTGTAATTTTGGCTAGTTTTTAGCTCTACTGATCAGAGATCAGCAGAACTTATGCCGTGGTCCGTCCGTCTGTCTGTCTGTCTGTCCGTCCGTCCGTCTGTAAACTTTTTTTTGTAGCGATTACTCCTCTGAAACTACTGAATGGATTTTCATGAAACTTTACAGAAATGTTGCCATGAAGTCTAGTTGATCCTAGCAAAAATTCATGTTGATATGAAATACAAGATGGCAAATCTAAAAATAGATTTTTAAAAAACAAGTTTGTAGCGACTACTTCTTGAAAACTGTAAGTGATATTGATATGGGACTTTTTCTAAAATGATCAGCATGCCATGATGTTGGTCCTTGTCGAAAATCTTTTTGATTTGACGTTAAACATGGCTGCCAGCGGCCATCTTTGTTTGCATAAATGAACGTAAATGGAGGCTGCCATTTTTGAACGATGACGTCATCGCGCCGTTTCACCATATATGGCATGTTGATAAAATGTATTTTAAAGCAAAGAAAATCACTGCAAATGAAAAATAATACTAAAATGTATACATTTTACATCTTTATATTTATTTTTAATCAATTTGCAGTGGTTTTCTTTGCTTCAAAATACATTTTGTCAATATGCCATATATGATAAAACGGCGCGATGACGTCATCGTTCAAAGATGGCCGCCTCCATTTATGTTCTTTACACATTTTCAATACGTCATATCTCCTTTATTTTTCATGGCATTTTGATAATTCTTTCAGCTTTTTTCAAGATTTTCAGAGCCCTTTAAAATAAACTGTGTTTGGAAATAGTGCATCAACCCCTTTAATGACTGAAATATAGTTTTACTAACGGTAAAACTATATTTCAGTCATTCAGTCTTTTTCTTTCTTTCTTTGTCACAATGAACATGTTTAATAATATGAAATGAGTCTATTTTCCATGAGGCATCCCTGAAGAAGAAAAATTATATATAACCCATGTGGAAGGAGATGCCATCGATCGGCTGACATGCATCCCTGCGATTGACATCGGTCACTATATATATTGCAGTTTGAAGCATTCCCAGGATGAAACCTAACATGTGATGTCGACCAGTTTTCAAGACGTTTACACATCAATAAACTCTTCTACCTACATTCTTTTCTTTCACGTCTGTTATTATATTAAATATCTCATTTAAACTGGGGTTGTCTTTAATTGAAATGTTGAAAAATAATAGCTCCGTTTCACTGGGCACTTCAGAGAGCTGAGATCAACGCCAAGAATGGAGTTTATAACAATTATGTAAATATATATCCATTTAAGAGATCATACAGTAGCTTTTTTCACGTTTTAATCATCATTATTGTGATCTTTATTTTTTCAAATTGACTTCTGTTCGCATTTAGGCAAAATAAAAAAAAAGTTAAAAATAAAAAGGAAGAAAAAGAGAGACAAGAAATGTGAAATATGGTATACAAAATGCGAAGTCTAATTATGAAGAACTAGTGCTAGGTTATGCACCAGGTCAATTTAAACAGTTTACGGCAGTTACATTCAAATTATATCATCAGTTCAAACTTAAGACCTGAAAAACACAGTGCTAACGACATATTTCGCGTGATTTGACATTTTTATCATGAATTGAAACTTTTTTCTTTTTTTTCTAATTTCAATCACCAGATTAATGGTGATCCATTTATTCATCCCGCAATAGGTTTGTGAGGGTCAGGGTGGGCCATCCCTCAACAAACCTTACTTAAAAAACATGTCATATGCATAAATTAGTTGGTAAATAAGGTAATAGGAAAAATTATCAAGTGAATAAATGCATACATGTATATATATATTGTAATCAGAGACAGAATAAATGGGGAGGATTTCTTATTCTTTACAATTATGGAAGTATATTATACAATGTACACTTTTAACAGAGTGTAAAACAGGCCCCACTGCAATCTAGAGGTATTTCCTAAACAATTTTGGTGGAAAATATATATAGTATGATTGCTATATAAAGATATATGGATCCTACAAGATTGCAATGAGTCTCTATAAACTCTGGGGAAAAAAAACCATTAATAAAAGTATGAATTGAATTGAATGTTGTTTAACGGCTCATCAACACAGTATATGTTATTTAGAGCCGCCCCAGAGAAAGGGGAAGGATACATAGGAATCCGGGAACCGTGCCCTACTCTTATTATCGAATAGATTCCTATGGTTCTTTAACGTGCTCGGAGGATAGACCGATACATGGGACCGTGGGATAGTGTCTTGCCCAAAAACACCGGGGCCTCCGGTTACAAATCCGCCGTGCTACCGACTGCGCCACGCCGAGAATATTTTTTGTTTCAAAACCCAGTGTACAACCCACATTGTCAATACATACAGACTTATTTTACACAGATAATTTTAATGTTATAGTTTCAAAAATAAACATTGTTTCAGGTTACACTGATTTTTTTCTCATATTTTGTTTTTGGAAAGAGAAAAAAACAATAACCCATCCTGTGTAATAAATCTGTATATAAATCCATTATCAAAGGACAATGTTTTAGGATAGTTTTAAAGGATTAATATACACAACTTCCAAAATTATTGTATTTTCTAAGAAAGATCAAGATATAAGCAAAGGTATGCTATTTCTGATTAGTAAGCTAAGCTTTGCATGTCCCAGAATGAAAACATTAAGTTTATTTGCTACAGTTTGATACTGGAAAAATCAACTAAGTAAATTAGCTCTGTACTCCAGTTCCACAGATAGCAAGGTATCGACTCCACATGGTTTCAAACTTATTCATTTTTATGTTGTTATATGCGATTAGTTTCTCAACTTTGTACAAAGATATTATATACGTTTTAAAAAGGTTAAGCTGTGGAATTTGACGTTGCATTTTGTTTCGATAAATGTAAAGTTTTTCTTGCATGATGATGTTGCTCAAAACTGTATTAAATTTACTATTTTCAAATAAAATATCTGTTTCTGTTAAAGTTACGAATGCTGCATTGCATTTTTCTGTAATATAAGTTTGAAGTGTTGACCCGAATTATTTTACTGTTCCATAGTTTCAAAACAGATGTTGGATAGTTTCAGGTGTATTATTGCAAAAGCTGCACATATCGTTATGAATAATATTCATTTTTAAATAAAAGATAATTTTGTTCCAAGTATCCTATGGTTGGAATCTTTTGTTATTTTACAAGGTTTCAAATTCAAAGTTTGGAACACTAACTACTTAATGCTTTGGGATATACATTATTTCTAATCATGATGTCATATATGTTTCGACAGCCTTTCTCATTTTGTAGAATTAAGGATAGGATAAGTGGACGTATAGGTTTTGGCTGATGCAGGCTACATGCACAACATTCAGTTTTGCCAAATAATTCCTGACAGCAGTTATAATGTGATTTTTACGTACACGGCTTTTACCCACAACCATGTGCAATTGGCGCCCTCGTACCGAATTAATTCACTTTACATTGTATTAATTCTGTTCAGTATCGGCCATTTGTCTTTATGTCAAATTGATTCTGCTGTCATTGAACTGAGTGCTTTGGTCTTGCATTAATTCAGTGTCCTATAGATTGTTTCAAGTATCGGTTCACATTCTCTTGCGTTGATTCATATTTTCGAGTGAACTGTTTAGCATTGCATTGAATCGTTTAAAGTTCGATTGGAGGGTTTGAAAAATCACTCCGGATTATTTTACAAAGCATCGGATTGTTTTAATTTCCATTAGATGGTTTTAAAAACAACAACAGTGGATCAATTAAAGTTACATTGAATTACATATAATACCGATGAATTAATTCATCTTTGACCGGATGATTTATTAAAAACATACTTTTGGCGGTAATGGCCGCCCATACGGATGTTCATGTAAATCACAGGAATGCTGCTCTTGATGTCTAGTTGATATTAGCAAAAATTCAGGTCAGCCGGAAATTCTTGAAGGCCTCCACGGCTTAAAACAGATTTTAAAAATGCGATTGTGGCGACTACCTCTTAAAAACCGCAAGTGATATTGATTTAGAACCTTTACCAAAATGACTGGCACAACATGTAGTTGATCCAAACCAAAGTTCATTTTTATCTCTACTTATCAAAGATTTTCATGAAACTTTACAGAAATGTTGCCCATGAAGTCTAGTTGATCCTAGCAAAAAATCATGTTGATGTGAAATCCAAGTTGGCCGTCAAAGCTAAAAATACATTTTTAAAAAACAAGTTTGTAGCGACTACTTCTTGAAGCTATAAGTGATATTGATATGGGACCTTTTTTAAAATGATCAGCATGACATGATGTTGGTCCTTGTTGAAAATCATTTTGATTCAACATTAAACATGGCTGCCGTCGGCCATTTTTGTTAACATAGAGTTATATAGTAAAAACTTGTAGCGACTACTCCTCTGAAACTACTTTACGGATATTCATGAAACTTCACAGGAATGTTGCTCTTGATGTCTAGTTGGTCCTAGCAAATTGTCAGTTTGGCCAGAAATTCAAGATGGCCACCACGGCTAAAAATAGATTTAAAAAAAAACAAGTTTGCTGCGACTACTTCTTGAAAACTATAAGTGATATTGATATGGGACTTTTTCTAAAATGATCAGCATGACACGATGTTGGTCCTTGTCGTAAATTATTTTGGTTCGACATTTAACATGGCTGCCAGTGGCCATCTTTGTTTACATAGAGTTATATAGTAAAAGCTTGTAGCGTCTACTCTGAAACTAATTGACGGATTTTCATGAAACTTCACAGGAATGTTGCTCTTGGTGTCTAGTTGATCCTTGCAAAATTTAAGGTTGGCCGGAAATTCGAGATGGCCGCCACGGCTACAAATATGTTTATAAAAGACAAGTTTGTAGCGACTACTTCTTGAAAACTGTAAGTGATATTGATATGGGATTTTTTCTAAAAAGATCAGCATGGCATGATGTTGATCCTTGTTGAAAATCATGTTGATTCAACATTAAACATGGCTGCCAGCAGTCATCTTTGTTTACATAGAGTTATATAGGAAATACTTGTATTTTGATTTGACATTAAACATGGCTGCCAACGGCCAACTTTGATTACGTAAAGTTATATATAAAAACTTGTAACGACTACTCTGAAACTACTTGACAGATTTTCATGAAACTTCACAGATGGCCGCCAGTGGCCATCTCTGTTTACATAGAGTTATATAGGAAAGACTTGTGTGCGACTACTAGAACCTTTACCAAAATGATTGCCACAACAATCAGTTGGTCCTAACCAAAGTTAATTTTGATTTGGATGTCATACATGGCCACCAGCGGCCATCTTTGTTTTCATAGAGATATATAGGAAAAACTTGTGGCAACTACTCCTCTGAGACTACTTAAAGGATTTTCATGAAACTTATCAGAAATGTTTCTCTTGATGTCTAGTTGATCGTAGCACAATTTCAGATCTGACGGAAATTCAAGATGGCCACCATGGCTAAAAATAGATTTAAAAAAACCAAAATTACTTCTTGAAAACTGTAAGTAATATTAATATGGGACTTTTTCTAAAATAATAAGCATGACAAGATGTTGGTCCTTGTTGAAAATTATTTTGTTTCGACATTAAACGTGGCTGCCAGCAGCTATCTTTGTTTACACATAGTTATATTGTAAAAACTTGTAGCGACTACTCCTCTGAAACCACTTGACAGATTTTCATGAATATTCACAGGAATGCTGATCTAGCTATCAAAACATATCAGTAGAGCTACCAAGGTCATTGACCTCTTGTTCTTATTGCTTTTGGATACATTTTTTGTTATTTTTTTCTAAAGTTTGTATATACATAGACCTACATACTCTGGATTCAAAACAAGTCTTAAGAAGGTCTCATTACAAACTTAGATCCTTTGCATGTGACTGTAGGGTGATTCTTACACCATTAAAGTAGGGGTGTGTTCTTCGGTTTGAGATATTTTAATAATTGCCCATGGATATTTTCTTTTCTTGTTGCAGGTGAGAAAACAATTGGATCAACGGCGATTAGACGACACTGACAGCAAAATGTGGCACATTTGTGGGTGCTCAAAATGCGTATGAATTTAGGTACAAACTGTTTAGTGAAAGCCGAAAAGAGTACCTTGCCTGCCACCACTCACATTAAAAAAACCCAAAGTGGGCTATATACCAGATTTTGTGGATTATTATGAGCAGCGGTAACTGTATTTTCCCCAAAAAATACTTTTAGACTGTAAATGCTTGATTCAGAATGGAAAATTGAACTTTACTGCCTATGGCCAACACAGTTAAATCGAAGTGTGTAGTGAGACCTTAAATCCAATCCGCGGAATAATAATTTACCCATGAATACTTGCGCATACAGGTAAGTTTGTTTTCGCGCATGCGCACCTTCTTACGATTGATCAAATAGAGCCCTGATCAAATTAATGTAAGAAAACGTAATATACATATCGTTGTTAATATATTTGTTTGAGAATAGTACATAAGTTAGATGGATCATTTAAAGATGATATGAGAGATAATTCTTTGTTCTTTATAGAGATGTCTGTTTAGCTTTAATAGTTGCAAACTTTCATTTGATCGTATATGAACTGCAACAGTGATGTGAATGTTCTAAAAACTAATTCGTCATTTAGTGTTGTACAATTTATTATTATAAACTAATGTACATTATCCCTTTGTTTATTTTATATGTAATTTAGCTAGCAGATATTTGCAAGTCATCTACTTACATATGTACACATTTTACGAAAGCAGCTAGACGCTGAAAATCATTGCAGCATAAGATAGGATGCACATGCCAATTTTTATATTTTATATAAAGCTGAGAATAATACCACCCACTTTCCTGGGTAGAACCGGTACTGTACACTTCCCGCCATCCCACTTTTCCTGGGTAGAACCAGTACTGTACACTTCCCGCCATCCCACTGTTCCTGGGTAGAACCAGTACTGTACACTTCCCGCCATCCCACTTTTCCTGGGTAGAACCAGTACTGTACACTTCCCGCCATCCCACTTTTCCTGGGTAGAACCAGTACTGTACACTTCCCGTCATCCCACTGTTCCTGGGTAGAACCAGTACTGTACACTTCCCGCCATCCCACTTTTTCTGGGTAAAACCAGTACTGTACACTTTCCGCCTTCCCACTGTTCCTGTGTAGAACCAGTACTGTACACTTCCCGCCATTCGAGTCTTATGGATGGCGGGAGGTATACAGTACTGGTTCTATCCAGGAACAGTTGGTGGTCTGCCTCAACTACAAAAAGTCGACTGTCATATATAACCTTACATGTGTTGAAAATGAAGTAAAACACCATACAAACAAACCTAAATACTAAATTTATTACCAAATGGTCAGATTTAAGAAAACATATATAGGTATTCAAATATATATAGTTTTTGGATGATTAATACAGAAATCTTCAAAGATGTAGCTTGGTAAAAAACTGCCGCAATATATTATTATTAATATCATCATTATTATTATTATTAATATTATTAATAATATTATTATTAACAGACAAACTGTGATTCCGATTTTCACATATATTCATGCATGGTCACGGTTCAACTTCATCTGTATTTTATAATAAAAACAATGAGTTAACAACTTCATGTCGGTTGTTATTTAATCAAATATAAACACAAATGACACTAATTACAACACCCTGTTTTCCCTAGTCCAATGTGTTATTCCAAATACTGACAGACGGACGGACGACTCACCACGGCATCTTTGATCAGAAGAGCTAAAAAAACAGAACCAAATACAAATAGATCAAAGACTGTGATCAAACTACTTCTATCCATTCGTCTGATATGTGTAATGTGTTAAGTTCACGCTCGATTGGTGGTCGTATCTTTTTCAAACCCTTGTCGGCATATTGTCACCTTTTGAAGTGCAGTACCAAATATAATTCAAAGTTATGTCGGCATTATAATTGTTTCCTTTTGAACGGCGTTAATTTTTTTTTTTATAATGGCGTGGAAAGTGAACAGCCTCGATTTAATTGTTGTATAAAATCTGGGATGAAACTTGACACATAGGGACCTGATACAATGGGTGCTAAATGGGAGTTGATGCTTTTTCGTGAGACAATGATTAAGATTTAGTGTGAATTGTCAATGTAGGAATTAAAAAATATGTTATTGTAAAACACTCATGGATATGCGTACAGGTCAGTGAGTATCATACTATCTCTACGAACATCTTATGATAAAATACATGTTTGTATGCTAAGTTTTAAATTCAAAATGAGCCAAGATATATACGGAAAAATGCTATAATCAACCCGCAAGTGTGAACATCATTTGATAAATAAATAAATCGAAATGGTTGATTTCAAAAAAGTATCAAATAGTTACACTTTGACATGTTTTTAATAAATGACGCGTTCTGTTTTATAGCTCTTCTGATCAAAGATGCCGTGGTGAGTCGTCCGTCCGTCTGTCAGTAAACTTTTTTTTGTAGCGACTACTCCTCTGAAACTACTTGACGGATTTTCATGAAACTTCACAGGAATGTTGCTCTTGATTTCTAGTTGATTCTAGCAAAAATTTAGGTTGGCCGGAAATTCAAGATGGCCGCCATGGCTAAAAATAGATTTTAAAAATGCGATTTTGTGGCGACTACTTCTGAAAAACCATAAGAGATATTGATTTGGAACCTTTACCAAAATGACTGGCACGACATGTTGTTGGTCCTAACCAAAGTTAATTTTGATTGGATGTCAAACATGACCACCAGCGGCCATCTTTGTTTACATAGAGTTATATAGGAAAAAGTTGTGGCGACTATTCCTCTGAAATTACTGGACGGATTTTCATGAAACTTGACACGAATGTCCCGCTTGATGTCTAGTTGATCCTAGCCAAAATTCTGTTCGGCCGAAAAGTCCAGATGGCCAACAAAGCTAAAAATAGATTAAAAAACAACAAGTTTGTAGCGACTACTTCTTGAAAACTATAAGTGATATTGATATGGGACTTTTTCTAAAATTATCAGCATGACATTGTCAAAAATTATTTTGATTCAACATTAAACACGCCAGTCGTCATCTTTGTTTACATAGAGTTATATAATAAAAAATCATCTGGAACTACTTGAAGGATTTTCATGAAACTTCACAGGAATGTTGCTCCTGATGTCTAATTGATCCTAGCAAACTTTCAGTTAGGACGGAAATTCAAGGTGGCCGCCACGGCTAAAAACAGATTAAAAAAAACAAAGTTGTAGTGACTACTTCCTGAAAACTAACTATAAGTGATATTGACATGAGGTTGGTCCATTTCGAAAATCAGTTTGATTCAACGTTAAACAAGGCCACCAGCGGCCATCTTTGTTTACATAGAGTTACATAGTAAAAGTTTGTAGTGACTACTATGAAACTACTTTACGGATTTTCATGAAACTTCATAGGAATGTTGCTCTTGATATCTAGTTGATCCTAGCAAAAGTTGAGGTCGGCTGGAAATTCAATATGGCTACCATGGTCTAAAAATATTTTTTATAATACAAATGTGTAGCGACTACTTCTTGAAAACTGTAAGTGATATTTGATATGGGACTTTTTATAAAATGATCAGCATGACATGGTGTTGGTCCCTGTTGAAAATTATTTTGATTCAACATTAAACATGGCTGCCACGGCCATCTTTGTTTACATAGAGTTATATAGTAAAAACTTGTAGGGACTACTTCTTTGAAACTACTTGACAGATTTTCATGAAACTTCACAGGAATATTGATCTAGCTATCACAAACGTATCAGTAGAGCTTCAAGGTCATTGACCTCTTGTTTTTCTACCAATTCCAATACACACATTTGAGAACAGATTAAAGTTTTCTTGAAAGTTAAGATTAGTAGCCAACTCTAAATAGCATTACAAATATAATCAGTTCATGAGTTTAAACATCATTACACACATATATGTCATTACTAAAGAAGCTGCTTAAGATTAAATAATATGCACATATGAGGGGTGTTCCGTAAATAATGCGATTGGTATTAATAATAGAAAACTATAATCATTTTTGATCAATTGTTTTTGCAATTTCCTTCAAAGTACTTCCCATAGCCGAAACACACATTTTGAGCCGTTCAATCCACTTTTGAAAACATTTTTCGTATTTGTGAACGGGTACACTCTTAATACACTGGTAAACAGCAGATCCCAGGGCATTCCTCGAGTTATATCTCTTCCCAGATAAGTGATTTTTTTAGTCTTGGGAAGAGAAAATAGTCGCAGCGGGCCAGGTCTGGTGAGTAAGTGGGGTGCGGGTGAACGATGATCTTCTCTGACTCCAAAACGTCTGTTACAATACGGGCTTTGTGGGCGGGCGCGTTGTCATGCAGAAGACGAACATACTTCAGACCTGTTATAGGGCGACGCTGTTTGTAGTACTTCTTCAATTGTTTCAATACAACGTTTTGATAAAACTGTCCTGTGACAGTTCTGCATTTTGGCACCGCCGTCTGTATGGCGGGACCGTTGGAAGTGAAAAAAATTGCATACAGAACCTTCTTAACAGTTCGCGTTCGTTTGGCAATAATTGGTCGTTTCGGGCCCATATTCGGTTAGATACGTTTCTTTTTGGATCATAATAATGGACCCACGTTTCATCATCCGTAACTAAATTCTCAAACGATTTGTTGCTGTATTTCGAATACATTTTCAGAAGTTTTTTCGATGTTGTAACCCTTGACTTCTTTTGGTCCTCTGTCAGCAAATGCAGTATCCATCGTGCATTTATTTTTTTAACTTTCAGATGCTTTTTCAAAATTAGATGAACTCGTGCTAACGACAAGTTTGTCATCCGAGCTAATTGTCTTACTGTGTATCGAGCATCAGTTTTTAATATTTCACGGATTTTTTCAACGTTTTTCTTGGTCGTTGGCGTTACAGGACAACCACGGTGAGCATTATCTTTCAAGCGCTGTTGCCCGGATTTAAATTTGGCCACTCACCTACAAACAGTACTATACGACATTTGACCATCCCCGTACATGTCACACACCTCTTGGTGAATGTCTTTTGGCTTCAACCCAAGTAATGACCTACCTCTAATATAGACCCTAATTTCAAGCACATTTTCTGCTCGTTTGCCAGTCATTTTGCATATAGTGTAACGAGTACGCTATAAAGCAATGTACATTGCACCAAGGTCAGTGAATGTATGAATGAGATTTTTACCTTTGACATGCATCAGTGATCAGTGATCACTCTAGTGATACAAAGTGGTTTCATGTAAATATTGCACGAGTTCCGCGAAATAATACAGCAGTCGCATTATTAACGGAACACCCTCATAACATTACACTTAATAATGAAAAACACGCATTCATAAAAGAAATATAAAAAGATCGGACAGGGAAAGTAGCATTCAAGGAGGACAGTCAACCACAAAACACAGAAACAAACACACAAACAGACAAACAAGAAGGCAAAAGTAATAATAAAAGCAAATGACATAACGTTAAACCATTTTCAGTACACATATTTGACCAAAATAAACACTTTTTTGATATCAAATGCCAGTTATCGCATCTTCTTAACAATACCAATATAACTGATTCGTTATTTTTGAAAATTTCTTATTAATGAAGGAGTCAGTATACATTTCAGTATTTAAAGAAGAAATGTGTTCTTTTATATCCAATTTCAATATACCACATTTTCAAACAAATGAACGTTTACTTAAAAGCCAAGACCAGTAGGCCGAATGAATCTACACAATAATACCATTTTCAAGCAATTCATTATTTTCAACATATTGCCGTAAATAAAGGAGGAGTTTGATTTAAAAAAGCGTACACATTTGACATTCTAAAAATGAATGCGTCCTATTTGCCATCTTACATACCGTAGACCTAATCGGGGAACCCAACTGGGTACACTGTTGTATACCGCAGGGAACCAGCTTATTCGCCATTCGGCGGATTAATCTAATACTCGTAAACAGTTTTGGACCAGGGTATATAAAGTCATATAAAAATAAAAACTAGTGGACAGAATTTAAGATATCTTTTTTTAGTAACCAAGGTCTACTCTACCCGTTAATTTGGTACCAGAAACATAAATTTTTTGTTTTTAAAAAAAATAATCGCGAACACACAAAGGGTCTGTAAAAAATGTTGCAAAGTCCATAAAAATTAACGAGTTACGGACACCATTCGAGTAAACCAAATAAAAAGACCAATAAAAAGATTATTATCTTTTTCGCTATCTTTATTGTAAACGATAATTATTGTTGATTGTT
>JAWPHD010023968.1:0-20590 GCA_037043455.1 Cyrtodaria siliqua
TCTACTGTCACTAGTCAACGAAGACAATGTTGCAGGGAAAAACCAGTATTTACGATGGCGTAGACAGTGTTGCAGGAGCAAATCATTAGTATTTACGATGACGTAGACAGTGTCGCAGGAACAAACCAGTATTTACGACGGCGTAGACAGTGTCGCAGGAACAAACCAGTATTTACGACGGCGTAGACAGTGTCGCAGGAACAAACCAGTATTTACGATGGCGGAGACAGTGTCGCAGAAACAAACCAGTATTTACGATGGCGTAGACAGTGTCGCAGAAACAAACCAGTATTTTTACAATAGCGTTGACAGTCTCGCAAGAACAAACCAGTATTTACGATGGCGTAGACAGTGTCGCAGAAACAAACAAGTATTTACAATGGCGTTGACAGTCTCGCAGGAACAAACCACTATTTACGATGGCGTAGACTGTGTCGTAGGAACAAACTAGTATTTACGATGGCGTAGATAGTGTCGCAGAAACAACCCAGTATTTACAATGGCGTTGACAGTCTCGCAGGAACAAACCAGTATTTACGATGGTGTAGACAGTTTCGCAGTGGCTTATACAGTTTCGCAAGAACAAACCACTATTTACGATGGCGTAGACAGTGTCGCAGGGAAAGACAGTATTTACGATGGCGTAGACCGTGTCGCAGAAACCAGTATTTACAATGGCTTCGATAGTCTCGCAGGAACAAACCAATATTTACAATGGCGTTGGCAGTCTTGCAGGAATAAGACACTATTTACGATGGCGTAGACAGTGTCGCAGGAACAAACCAGTATTTACGATGGGGTAGACAGTGTCGCTGAAACAAACCAGTATTTACAATGGCTTCGATAGTCTCGCAGGAACAAACCAATATTTACAATGGCCTTGGCAGTCTTGCAGGAATAAACCACTATTTACGATGGCGTAGACAGTGTCGCAGGAACAAACCAGTATTTACAATGGCGTTGACAGTCTCGCAGAAACAAACCAGTATTTACGATGGTGTAGACAGTTTCGCAGTGGCTTATACAGTTTCGCAAGAACAAACCACTATTTACGATGGCGTAGACAGTGTCGCAGGGAAAGACAGTATTTACGATGGCGTAGACCGTGTCGCAGAAACCAGTATTTACAATGGCTTCGATAGTCTCGCAGGAACAAACCAATATTTACAATGGCGTTGGCAGTCTTGCAGGAATAAACCACTATTTACGATGGCGTAGACAGTGTCGCAGGAACAAACCAGTATTTACGATGGCGTTGACAGTCTCGCAGGAACAAACCACTATTTACGATGGCGTAGACAGTGTCGCAGAAACAAACCAGTATTTACAATGGCGTTGATAGTCTCGCAGGAAAAAACTCTATTTACGATGGCGAGTAAATTAATTTATTACAGAATTAAAGATTTTTATCTCAATTTAAAATAATATCTTACATGTATGTTCACTACAGTATGGATAAGGCATACTATTGCACATTGTAACTAGTCTCTTACCTCAGGAAACATATTTTTTCTGGAAGGCATCTTATTGAGGTTGATTGTCCATATAAATATAGATTCGAAAATGTCAATGATGCATGCAAATTATACTTGATCTCTTAGATATTTGGTGTGGAAACCCCATTCGTCCAAACTATATCTGCGCTTTGACATGATATAATGTATCATGGTAAGCTGTGGAATATTAGTCTACTCATTTACAAGCAGTAGTTCAAGACGTGATCGATATTATGATATAGGGCTTCTTGCTAAACACAGCTCCAATGTTCTGATGCAGTTGATATCCTTTGAGCAAATAAACAGCACTTGCTTCCCACATGTTGTAATACAACACTACGCGTTTGGCTCACGCATGTGAGAAAACTTAGGATGCAACCTTTGCAAACGCTACGTTAAATACAGTACTGAAATGGCTCAATGTTTTAAAGAGTAACTTCAACATTTATGAGTGACTTGTTACAAAGTGTACTGTGATCTAAAGCGTCTACAACATCACAGTTGTATTCTTTCTCTAAATAACTGTAACATTTATTTTACACAAAACATCTTGGGATTTTTTTTTAATATTATGTGTGAATTAAGTGTCCAGTATAAACAATACAATAGGTAGCGAAAATTCCTGGGTTGCGTTTCTTTTTCGCTTGAGTAGAGACGCCCAAAATAATAAAACGATCTTTGCATCAGAATTTGAAGACGCATACCTTTTTTATTGTTTGCGTTTTACATTCCTCCTTGTCTTGGAGAACTCGTTAGACGTATTAGTACATCATCATCGTATGTTAAAAATATGGTTTAATAATAACAACGGCAAGTCGCAAATACATCTACAACTATTTCTATAACGTCGGTTCTCCAAGGAGCGGAGGAAACTATAACAAGAGAAAGAGAAATCATGCGACTATTGAACAGTCACGGTAAATAAAATATTTGTATACATGAGTAAAACGAAGGTTGTTTTATTATTTCGGACACAACACAATATCTCGTTTGTGTTGGACATCGGGAATAACAGTACTTGTCATGCTTCCTTAGTACATTACATCTGGTTTTTAGCATGGTGAACTTGTTCACCAAGCTATAGTTACCGTGTTTTTTCACGAATCCTAACTACAACAGCCTCACTGATGAATCGACGCATTGCCTGAAAAAGAAGAAAATATGGTAATGTCATTTAGAAATTTCAAATAATTTCCTCGATACATTGTTTAAGTTATATATTATTTATATAGCTATTTCATCTATTGTTTCATCGTTTAGCTGTGCGTTCTACAAATACATCAATCATCATCATCATATGATCATCACGTGATCCTGCGTAAGATATATTCATACGCTGTTTTGTTCTCCTAGGAGAGTGATTGAGATTTGTAACCAGTTAATTTATAATTTATTTCTCTTGTTGCAACACCATCAAACGCATACCTTCCATCTTTCTTGGATTTATATATTTAAGAAATATACATGGCCTTTATAGTCTTCAAATAATATTTAATAGGTTTGGTCAGTAATGCTACTATCCTTTGTAAAAAGTTGTTGCTGCCTATTCTCCGGAATAAGTTTCAGCTTATTTTGAAGTACGCTGTTTATTATTCTGTAGTCTTTACCTCCCTTGTTATGAAGTTAAAATAACTGTTTCGGTCGTAAAATAATCCTGAATACGTGTGCCGATCGTGTCGGCGATCAACAAGATCTGACTGGGTATAGACCGGGTCAATTCGGACACTGCGGTTTTACAATAAATACCTTATAGATCATCAAAATTTGTAAAGGATTATTAGCTCAGTCGGGAGAGCGGCAGTCCCATAAAATTATGGATTATAAAGCGAGCGGGATTGGTTCGAATCTGAGCAGAACCCAATTTTTTTTATTCTAATTATATTTTTTTTGTTTAATTCATTAATTAATGGTCTTAAAAGGGGTACATCATAAACAGCTTTAATTATAAAATTGTTCCAGTTCACGATAGAAAACACTATCAATCAAAATGTGAAGCTAGAACCATTTTGTTAATGTCTAAAGTTTCAGAATGGTAGAGGTAGACCTCATCTGTTTTGAAACAAACTCGTAGTCCTGCCGCGCGTTAGTGAGTAGCTGTCAAACATTATTCAATGTGCAAACGCGTAACAAGCGGGACTCAAACGTATGACTGTAGCATTGAGAGATATACATTACACAACAAGAGTAGATCTAAACACAGATATGTTACCATTTATTACAATTTGAATTATATTCTGTTAAGGCCAAAACACAACAAAGCAACACAAAAATGAAGGGGTAAAAGTTGTTGTAAAAACGGCGATTCGGTTGGGTGACAGAAAACAAAATACTTTTTGTTTAGGCCTAAGGTAGTAAACGAAATTTACCGTGACTTTGGTTATTATTGTCAACAAACGATTTGCCGACTTAAAGGGGGTACATCAGGATTTTTCTAGAAACATCTTTAATTATAAAAATGTTCCATTTCATGATAAAACACTTATATCAATCAAAATATGCTGTTAGAACCATGTTGTTAATGTCTAAACTTTGAATACACTATATAGCTAGGACAGAATCAGACGTAAAATGCTGAAATTAACCCTGGTGCGTCACCTAGGATAGCACATATTACTGTGCTGAATCAATTTCTTTGCAAAACAAGGATCATGCTTAGGCTCATTCATTATGTTTTGGCCATGCAGAATAGAAAATGTTAATAATTGTCAATTTTAAGTCGGACACTTAGACCCCCAGGAAAAGCCTGATGTACTCCCTTTAAACAAAAATCATGAAAAAATCGTGAAATTCTCAGTAGCGTTCACATACATGGTTGAAACATATAACAACGAAATAATTGTGTATGAACATCATGTTCACTCCGAGTTGTGAGATTAAATCACTACGGTATCTCGAGAACAGTGGTACTCCGAGTTGTGAGAATGAACTACAACGGTATCTCGAGACCAGTGGTATTCCGAGTTGTGAGAATAAATAACAACGGTATCCCGAGACCAGGGATACTCCGAGTTGTGAGATTAAAATCAAATGAGCACAAATATTTATAAGTTATGTTTTGTATATGTGTAGTCTGCATGTCCCTACTCCAAGTTGTATTTAAAACACATGTTCTTTTAGTTGAAGGTCACACTTTTTGGAAGCTTCAAAAATAATTTGTCATTTTACAGTGACATTCCATGTTTAAATTTGTATTGCAGCGGGGGATATGTCTGTCTTTCAGCTACACTCTGACTACTGACTACACTCGTGTTCATTTGATTTTAATCATAATTGCATAGTAGGTCGATATCAATGCAAGGTTGTTTCCTATTTTAATTCAGCTATGTTGGTCAAAGGGTCTATGAATTACCTCCCCTAGAATTGGCTAAATTAGCTGTCTTGACCTTTTTGACGCTATATTCATTTCTAATGACTCAAACGGTGATGTTTTTTGATACACTTTAACACCTGTGAAGATGATGAAGCGTTTCGTAGATTAATTTTCAATAGAACCAATCATTCCTTTTGTTCCCTTCTTTATACATTACCTTATCTTGTTTTAATCGCCTTAGTTTCAGATACATTAAACAATGCATTGATGTATTATTACATGCAATGATGTATTGTTATTAAGAAGAGTTGACACATTTTCAGTCCATCCATGTCATGCGTGATTGAAAAGAAACCTTCCATTACATGGATGCAAAAATCATAGTTCACCATGCTCTCAGTACCTTCGGTACTTTGATTTTTATTGATTTTCAGCTGTCAAGACATAGTGCACATCTAACATAAAAACCTTCAATTCATTTATGTATATAACACGAGACCAATATTATGGTCTATTCTTTCACATGTCACAACGTCAGAGCACACTACAAATATTGTGGTATATTCTTTCACGTTTCACAACGTCAGAGCACACTACCAATATTGTGGTATATTCCTTCACGTTTCACAACGTCAAAGCACACTACCAATAGTGTGGTCTATTCCTTAACGTTTCACAACTTTAGAACACACTACCAATAGTGTGGTATAATTCTTCACGTTTCACAATACAACTTAAGAGCACACTACCAATAGTGTGTTCTATTCCTTCACGTTTTACAACTTCAGACGCACTATCAACATTGTGGCCTATTCCTTCACGTTTTACAATTTCAGATCACACTACCAACATTGTGGTCTATTCCTTAAAGTTTCACAATGTCAGAGCAGACTACCAATATTGTAGTCTATTTCCTTCACGTTTCACAACGTCAGAGCACATTACCAATATTGTTGTCTACTCCTTAACCAATACCAATATTGTGGTCTATTCCTTCACGTTTCACAACGTCAAATCACACTATCAATATTGTGGTGTATTCCTTCACGTTTCACAACGTCAGAACACACTATCGATAGTGTGGTATATTCCTTCACTTTTCACAACTTCATAGCATACTACAGTGGTATATTCCTTTACGTTTCACAATTCCAGAGCACACCACCAATATTGTGGTCTATTCCTCAACGTTAGAGCCCATTACCAATATTAATGACTATAATATCTGTTATAGTCAACGGTTATTGGATGACACAAAATTAGCGTTTTGAACTTAGGGAGTAAATTTCACGGTGCAGTGTTCGTAGATCTACACCGTCATGTTGGATTCACATCGAGGTACTGTGCTTTAGCTTATGTTAACAATTTAAATTCATTGAAATCATACTCGCATGATCTATCAATTCTTTTTGTCATATTCCTGTTGCTCATGATTTTATCTTCGATTAGGTTGTATTCGTTTTATTTTAGTCATACAGTATATACGTTGTTGGTCGATGTAAATATAGTCTCCTATTTCACCTTACTAGGTCGGCCATTTTGATTCTAGTCAGAACAGTTTTTCTTTCAATTAACGTAAGCTTTATTTCGTCTCTTTCTTTGTTTCTATTATGTGCGATTCCTTTTCTAATTGGTATAACTATAAATAAATAACAACGTTCTCGTATATTATTTAATTAATATTCCCGAAATGTGGGGTTTCCCACGCGATTAGTTTTGCCCTAAATATGCTGCGTTGTTTATGAATGACGTCATGCCAGGGAGTAGGTAAACGTTGATTAATACTCTCATATTGCGTGGTTTATGTGTGGCGTCGACGTTGACGAATTTAAATAGTCTAAACGTTGATAACTTCGTTTTTTGCTTTGTTTGTTTTTTAAAGCGTTCGTTTTAAGCGAGGTTTTGGGCGAAACTACTCCACCTGCGACCCTCAATTCCCTTTACTTCACTGCAGAGCCTGTCGCAGGTTTAAAGTGTAATAATGCAACTATTATCTACCAGCAACATTTTGCGTACTGGCTACAGCCTATACTGCATTTATTTTCAAGTTAACTGGGTCAGTAGTTGATAGAACAATGAGTGGTATTTGAGTGTGTTTCAAGAATAATGCGGTTTGGTACATTCCACTAGCGGATACCGGGGGTGGGGGGGGGGGGGGGGGGGGGGGGGGGAGCGCACCTGGTACGCGCCCCCTAAAAAATCCGGATCATACATGTATGTCCATGTTACTGTAGATCAAATATCAAAGGATGTATGTTACTGTAGATAAAATATCAAACAATTACGATGCACGCCCTCAGTGTAAAAAAAATTCTTGCTCGCTTCGCTCGCTCAACGCATAATGGCTAATGAGTGGTTTAATTAACACACTGTTAAATCCTCTTGTTTGAGAACGCCCCTTTTTTATTCATACATGTAAAACCATGTTACTGCAGATAAAATATCAAACAATTTCGTTGCACGCCCTCAGTAAAAAAATAAATAATAAAAAAAAAAAAAGTTCTCTCTCGCTTCGCTCCCTCAACGCATAATGGCTAATGAGTTGTTTAATTAACACATTGTTAAATCCTTTTGTTTGAAAACGGACTGTTTTACCCTAGCAATGCACTATCGCATCCGTTTTATAAGGCTATAGACGTACCCGAAAAGTTACCAAAATCTTACGCCCCCACTAAGCTGAAATCCTGGATTCGCCCCTGCATTCTAACTGAAAATGTTTACGGCATAGCTTAATAAATAAATATTTTTTTAATGATAGTGGGCTAATAACAATGATGAATATATATATATGTATATATATATAATAATAATCGTAATAATTATAAATATAAAAAATAAAAAAAAATAAAAAATGAATAAAAAAAAACAATAAGAAAATAAAAGAAAAATAAATAAATAAATAAACAAAATATATTCCAGTAAGTTGGTATTAATATTTCGAATAGGACTGTATTTTCTCAGTTTATACAATGTACGTTGATTTTGTTTTCATATTCACACTGGATAATGCGTCGTGGAAAGCGAGCAAGTTCGATGGTGCGAGCCAGCTCTGCCGGGAAAAGTCAGCGGTTGCACGTACTGTCTCCCGGTGTAAAGACATATCGTTCAGCAAGTCAGTTATGTCACAGATCGTTGGGTGGATCGTTTGATTGCAGAAGAGGCCGTACAGGCCGTACAAAGATGTTAGGCAGCTAGAGGAACAGATGTTACAGATGCCTACGGAAACAGGACTCGTTTTTATTCACTTTATTATGGGATTAAAGTCAGTGGGTTAGTCAGTTGGGACATACTAATAATATCATAAAAAAAAAATAAAAAAATAAAAAAAAACAAAAAAAACCCATAAATGATATGTTTGTTTTTTTATGGTATACTTTTTTACACCACTTCCTGCTGTTGTATAATGCAAACCTCTCCAAATATCATATTTTACACCAGGAGTCTGCAAATGCAAATTGCATTTTCATTGGAGATGTGGGTAAGTGATGTATGGCTCAGGCTGTAGATTGTTTCACACCTTTCCTTTTTGTTACACATTGTTACTGCAAACAGTTTACACTAGAAAGTTTAAAAACTAGGAAGTTTAAAATGGTCTCCAAGTAATCATTATCCTGTTTGTAATCAGCGTTGTTTAAGCTTCTGCTGCTATTATTTAACTCCAAGGCTGTTCGTGTAATTGTGTTTTATGATGCTAACCATGTAATTGGAGTGTTTAGGTAATATGTTTTTTTACTGCTGATAAGTACGTCTCACCAGTTGTTCATTTCACCTAATTTTACCTTGCTGCTGTTGGCTGTAAGTTGTTGGTCTGCCAATAGAGGCAATGAATATTCAGAACCCAGAGCGGTAGGTGACGTCATACCGTCCGAGCGTGCGTCTAAGATGGTGCGGAAGTATTGTGTTGGATATGGCATTATTTTAATTTGAATTAATACTGTTTAACAGTTAAAAATTATTCATGCCTCAATTGTACTTGCCGTTCTTCTAAATTAACTGTTTATAAAACATTCCATGCTTATCGTCTAGCGATCAGCTTGACATTTATTCAGTTTGCGTACAATAATGTTTTCATTACAGTGGCTGTTGTTTTATACTGACGCTGTTGCTGATGCTGCCTCATTTTAATTGGATCTCTATCACATCTTTCAATGCTTATTTTGTTTCAATCTTTTGGACATTTTGCCTTATTTTTCAGTTCGTGTAACCATCAAGTTGACTTAACACCAGTCAACATTTTCTATGTCGGTATCGGATGCAATGTGTGGAACAGGTCATATAGTCCTCCAGTGTTGGTATTGTATGTAAAGTTCCACTTTTTACTTGTTACTCATAGCAGCTTTGTGAATTTCGAAACTTTGTCGTGTAGAGTTTGGAAATATAGCCCTACAATGTTTAATACATTCATATTTAATGCATCGACAGTGCCTTATCAGTGCTTCATCAGTGGTGGACATATTCATGACATGGCAAATGGTTGCATACTTATCATAATGCCTCATTTTAAGGCTATTCCATTTGATCATTGGTTTATTGTTGGGCCAGTCCATTAGATCGATGAGGTTTCAAATATCCTGTACCAGGTTGATGTTTTTTTATTTATCCTGCACTATGCATTTTTGCCAGGGGTTCATTGAAATTTAGTTATCTGTTCCTTTTCGGCTTGTCCCTAGTCAATACACCGCACTTTAAACCAGTTATGTGCATGGTCACTAAATTATAAAACCACTTCTGTGCTGTGTTTATTCAAAATAACAACTTCTCTGCAGGGTTCCACAATGCAGTTTGTGCGTGTGTGGGGTTTTAGTCAATAGTCATAGTCAAAGTTATATAAACAACATGGCGTCCAAAAGGTATATGCACAATAGATCCTGGGCAGGTTGCAAATTGTACTATAATAACAAATTTCCTCCAAGTCACCAACTTCATCTTAGGTTGTCATACAAGAAGATGATAAATGAGACAAATGTCATTCCAATTGTCAGCATCACGATGACATCTTTATGTATTAGTTACAGGGAGTTTACACAGTTGTGTGGCTAACCTTTTTAATGCGGACTAGTTCACTTGAAAAGGATACATGTTCTTCGTGTATTGTTGTCGGAGTGTTTGACTTACTGTTCATCAATTACTTCGGCGCTTGATGATGATGATTGTTTACACAAGTCTAAAATTGATCGTAGGTCAAAGGTAAAAATGCAGATAAAGTCATGTTTACAATAGAAATAAACTTGATTATCAAAAGTTAATACACTTAAGAAAATGTGCATTCAGTTGTTTGCTGTCTGAAATGAAAATAATCATGGCACGCGAAACAGTAGGAAAGATACATGCTTTATCAGAAATCATTCAGAGTTCTAAGTCTGCAACTGAGTATCATGTATATGTTACACTTCATATTATTTAACCGCTTAAGATCGATATTCCTGATGCTAATTTAGGCACGTTTAACAGTCAGTTTGTTTTTCGAGACACACATTACAGTTAAATCATCCTCCAACCTTTACATACTTGATAATTTACTGACATTTATTTATTTTGCCAATGTCTGATGCATCAACTCATGTGGTCGTGGAGAAATGATTGAGGGAAATACCCATTAACGGTTTTTAGATGTGGTCGTTGTTTGTTCTTTAATACTTCCTCGGCTTTCATGGCGTTATTCTATCAATCCCTTAGCAAGGACAAGGGCCAGAAAGCGGCTAAACAGACGCTGCTAAGGCGATAATAGATAGTGGGGGCCTTTATTTGCTACACCCAGACATTCAGGCTGATGATACCTGTCTTGAACAGGATGGTGTTCATAATTAACTGTGGGGAACACTTTGTTTCTTAAACCAGTCAGCATACCCAAACGTTCCGGCTGATGATACCTGTCTTGAACAGGATGGTGTTTTTTGGCACCGTTTCTGTTTTGGGCGTGGCATTCGGATATTTTGTTTTTGATACACACTCGACACTCTACTCTATGAGTGTCCGGGCGCCCATCCATATGGCGGGCAGCGAAGGTGTGAAAGGAAGGACATATAAGTTTCAGTTTTATTCAGCTCCTGTATACCCAGAGACTGAATTGTAATCTAAACATAAATTATATACAAATTTGCTGTCCGTACGAATTGACAAAAAACATTTGAATTGATTGAATTCGGTGCACTTGTAATTATGCTTGAATATCAACCGTGCTTTCAACACTTGCTTAAATGCTTATCAGAAAAGTTGCTTTCATAATGAACATTTAATTTGGTGCACATGTATTTATGTCCTTAATAGTGTAATATTCAATCTGCTTTATTGCTTAATGCTTTCTACTGTAAGGGCTTGCCATAATGGTCTTTTGTGCTTACCGGCAGCCCAATTGTTAAACCCCATGCTTGGGGCTTGTTGTTCAATCCATGCCACGCCCAATATTTGCCAAATCTATTAAAGTTTTAAAAAATATTTTGATGTATTGTTATTACAGTGCTCTCCAATAATGTTGTCTACTCCTTAACGTCAGTTCACAATACCAATATTGTGGTCTATTCCTTCACGTTTCACAACGTCAAATCACACTACCAATATTGTGGTCTATGCCTTCACGTTTCACAACTTCAGAGCACACTACCAATATTGTGGTCTATTCCTTCACATTTCACAACATCAGAGCTACAGTGGTATATTCCTTTACGTTTCACAATTCCAGAGCACACCACCAATATTGTGGCCTATTCCTCAACGTCAGAGCACACTACCAATATCGTGATCTTTTCCTTCACATTTCACAATTTCAAAGCACATATAGTGGTATATTCCTTTACGTTTCACAATTCCAGAGCACACCACCAATATTGTAGTCTATTCCTCAACGTCAGAGCACACTACCAATATCGTGATCTTTTCCTTCACATTTCACAATTTTAAAGCACATTACCAATATCGTGGTCTATTCCTTCACGTTTCACAACTTCAGAGCACACTACCAATATTGTGGTCTATTCCTTCACGTTTCACAAATTCAGAGCACACTAACAATGTTGTGGTCTAATCTTTCACGTATCATAACGTCAGAGCCCACTACCAATATTGCGGTCTATTCAGTCACATTTCACAACGTCAGAGCACACTACCAATATTTTAATATATTTCTTCAAATTTCACAACGTCAGAGCACACTACTATGGTCTATTCCTTCAGAGCATACTACCAAAATTGTGGTCTTTACCTTCATATTTTACAATGTCAAAGCACACTATCAATAATGTGGTCTATTCAATAGTGTGGTCTATTCCTTCACATTTCACAACGTCAGAGCAAACTACCAATATTGTGGTCAATTCCTTCAAATTTCACAACGAACGTCAGAGCACACTACCAATAGTGTGGTCTATACCTTCATATTTCACAATGTCAGAGCAACTACCAATAGTTTGGTCTATTCAAAAGTGTGGTCTATTCCTTCATATTTCACAACTTCAGAGCAGACTTACAATATTCTGGTATATTCCTTTACATTTCATAACTTCAAAGCACACTTCCAATATTGTGGTGTATTCCTTCACGTTTCACAACTGCAGAGCACACTAACAATAGGGTGGTCTATTCCTTCACACGTCACAACTTCAGAGCACAGTAACAATATTGTGGTCTATTCTTTCACGTTTCACAACGTCAGAGCACACTACAAAATTAATATTGTGGTCTATTCCTTCAAATTTTACAACGTCAGAGCAAACTATTAATATTGCGGTCTATTCAATAGTTTGGTCTATTCCTTCACATTTAACAACTTCAGAGCATACTACCAATATTGTGGTATATTCCTTCACGTTTCAAATCTTCAGATCACACTAAATGTGGTCTATTCCTTCACGTTTCACAACTTCAGAGCACACTAACAATATTGTGGTGCATTCCTTCACGTTTCACAACTGCAGAGCACACTAACAATAGGGTGGTCTATTCCTTCACACGTCACAACTTCAGAGCACAGTAACAATATTGTGGTCTATTCTTTCACGTTTCACAACGTCAGAGCACACTACAAAATTAATATTGTGGTCTATTCCTTCAAATTTTACAACGTCAGAGCAAACTATTAATATTGCGGTCTATTCAATAGTTTGGTCTATTCCTTCACATTTAACAACTTCAGAGCATACTACCAATATTGTGGTATATTCCTTCACGTTTCAAATCTTCAGATCACACTAAATGTGGTCTATTCCTTCACGTTTCACAACTTCAGAGCACACTAACAATATTGTGGTCTATTCTTTCACGTTTCACAACTGCAGAACACACTACCAATATGGTGGTCTATTCCTTTCACAACGACAGAGCACACTACAAAGATTGTGATCTATTCAATAGTGTGGTCTATTCGTTTACATTTCTCGACGTCAGAGCACACTACCGATATTGTTGTGTTTGCCTTCACATTTCACAAACGTCAGATCACACTACCAGTATTGTGGTCTATTCTTTCAAGTTTCACAACGTCAGAGCACACTACCAATATTATGTTATATACCTTCACATTTCACAATGTCAGAGCACACTAGCAATAGTGTGGTCTATTCAATAGTTTTGTATATTCCTTCATATTACCAGTATTATATTGCTTCAAATTTCACAACGTCAAAGCACACTACTAATACAATGGTCTATTACTTCAACTTTCACAACGTCAGAGCACACTACCAATACTGTTGTCTATACCTTGACATTTCCCAATGTCAAAGCACACTACCAATAATGTGGTCTATTCAATAGTGTCGTCTATTTCTTCACATTTCACAAATTCAGAGCACACTACCAATACTTTGGTCTATCGAGATTCGCACTGGCAAGACCGACTACATGACCCTGATGGTAACGAATGGCTCAAACAATAACAAAAATCGCCCATGGTATGACAGTTTTGCCTATGCAAATTATATAAGAAACTTTGCTAAACTACGATACGCTGTGGCCTAGAGCGCGAAGGGGAGAAATAGAATGTGTCGAAAGAACTAAAGTGTTTGTATTGTTTTCCTATTTGCCAGTAATCCTGCAGTGTATAACAAAGACCAAGTTAGTCCCAACCCAGACATTTTCCAGTCGTGAAAAGTTTTGACCACAGCGGGGCTCAAACTCATGGTTGTGATGGAAAGTGATTACAAACCAACGGTCTAACACTTTATTTACAAAAGTGTGAAAAATGCGTACACAATCAAATGAATTTTCCCAGTAAATTTCTGTTTAAAACCGAACCACATTGTCATGGCTATGTAATACATATAACATGCAATTAGTTAATTTAAAAAAAAATCTGTAAACATATGACGTAACTAAATATCCAGAGTTTCCTCGCACAGTACTGGAAATAGACCAAATTGTTAATACCACTATTCATCTTAATACGTTTGAAATGTTATCTATGGTGTAGAGTTGTGCAATTATTTGGACTTTCCCTGATTTTTACGCGTTTAACGCTTATCGTATAGTTAAATGGTGAATACGCATTAACGCTTATCATAAAAGTGTGTTGTATGTCGCTGATTTGTATTACGTGTCTTGGGAATTGATACAATGTACAGGTTAATGCCTATGAATAAGTGTATTGAAGATAAATAAACAATATACTTGGTAAAACGACTTCGTGTATTACGTTTGAATGTACATGATCTGTGAGTTTGGTTTTGTCCTATTCCAGAATCAATATATTTTCGTTCGATACATGTTACCCGGCGCGTGCCTATTGCAGAATCAATATAGGTTATAATAGCGTAAATGAGTCTACATGCCCCTTCCATAGTAAAGTTAGAATGTTGACAACCTGTCAAAAACTCAAAGCTGATTAGAATTCTGGGAAACTTACTTAATCATGCAAATAAACATGTCTGCTATTAAACATCAACAAGGAAATAGGGGGTTTAATACCTTCTAAGAAACATTTCTTCAGTTGTATACTACACCGGGTCAAAGGTCAAAGCCAGTTTTACCCCTTTCCAATACATACCCTGTCTACTTTCACTTCTTAAATTTCGAAAACTGTCAAAAACATGATGAGCTCCCTTTTCAAATATGAACAACATGTGCAGAATACAGTTACAGCCAAAAAATAACAGGAAATTGCACTAAAAAAAGTCTTTAAAGAGAAAAAGTTTTAGCACTCTTTAATACAGAACTTCTTTCGACTGCACCAGGCGAGCACATCCGGCTGATTTAGTGGAATTAAACCTAAATGGAATATTTCTGTGTCTTTTTTTTTAATTAAACTGGTCGATTCAATCCAACAACTTAATAGAAGAACATTTTAATTGTGTCTTGAAATTATTGTGATTTACCTGCGCTTGACCATGCACTAAATCGAGTCGATTTTGCAATATCTCAGCAACTGTTCAACATTTTATCATCAAATAAAAACTCTGGTAGATTTATTTCGCATCCCTGAGTATGTATACCACAAATTTTGCCATATATCTTTAACACAAATTTCATAAAAAAGGAAAAATATATTTGTTTTTAGAGAAAATCCGAAATTTTGAGGAAAAGTTACCAAATACACCTAAAAATCATTTTTTATATTATCTATGGTAATAATTCTGAAAAATACATGATTTCTCCTTATAGGTTATACTAGCGTAAATGAGTCTCCATGCCCCTTCCATGGTAAAGTTAGAATGATGACAACTTGTTAAAAACTCAAACCTGATTAGAATTTTGAGAAACTTACTTTATCATGCAAATAAACATGTGTGCTATTAAACATCAACAAGGAAATAGGGGTTTAATACCTTCTAAGAAACACCGGGTCAAAGGTCAAAGCTATTTTTACCCCTTGCAATTTCGTATCTTGTCTACTTTAACTTCTGAAATTGTCAAAAACATGATAAGCTCCCTTTTCAAATGTCAACAACATGGCTAGAATACAGTAACAGCCAAAAAATAACAGGTAATTGCACTAAAAACTTTTTAAAGAGAAAAAGATTAGCACTCTTTAATACAGAACTTCTTTTGACTGCACCAGGCGATTTAGTGTAATTAAACCTATATTTTCGTTCGATACATGTTACCCGGCGCGCGTAATTTCTCTTAGGTTGGTGTTTTGAATTCTAACATACTTGTGTAACTCGATAAACACACATTAAACGCTGGTTGGTATGTATAACACATTGAGGGAGTTTATCAGTTTTGTCCAGTTATTATATTATTAATAAATAGTAGAAATCTAAAAGATCTAAATCTTAGATACTAGTTCTCAACAATATGTTTTGCACAGCTACATTCATTTCGTCATATTTGTTCCACCCTCTGAAATGTGTTTCTTTTTTTTTTGCCATTAATACCCGTTATACTTACCATTCATATCTAAGATATTTGGTACATGTATGGCATTCGACATATATCAAGCTTTATTGATACTATAAATACAATAACGCAAACCCTTTTAGAAAAAAACAGAGACTACATCGGACAAAAACTACACTCAACCACAGACTTCTGGCTTTTACATACTTTAATTGAAATCAGCCCTAATAAAGCCGTTATCTCTACATTTTCTAGAGATTTGATTAATAAATGTTTTACAAATATCTAACTTCTAAAACTATTCTTCCAATGAATGACTACTGGCCCGTACAAGTGAACGTTTGACCGAGATGAAGTCCTGGGTTCCATAGTCACTTCCGAGTTTAAATTGTTTCAACCACTGACGGAAACATACATATATAGTTGTTTTATTATATTGAATTGTAAAGAAAAGTAACAGTGTCAACATTATTAATTATTTTTCATTATATTTTCAATAATGAATAATCATAACAAAGCAATCAGCAAACACTCCAATAATATGCCTACGTGTTGCTTGTTTTGTACATGACGTCACGATATGGAGAAACATTGACCTCTAAAAAGTCTATCGACCGCCAATAAAATCTTTTGACTGCAACATCTGATTGAACCGGATAGGAAACACGTTCTAAAGTCAACAGCTTAAACGAATGACTTTCACGTGAATGCTTGTTTAGCAAATACCGACTACCAGTATGTGGTCCGAGTATTTACTTCCACATCTCCTCCAACACGTTCTCCAAGAAGCGAAACCGGGGTTTATTGGGGTATGAAATAAAAGCTTAATTTCGGCTTAAAAAGTTTGCATAACGTAAAATTAAAACAGTGTAATTTTAAACACTGGTTATCGTGTTTATTGCAGTAAAAAACGTTCTAAAACATGTTTTTTTTGTCGAAATATCCGTTATACAATCCTGGTTATATAAGCTTTCCCAGCGCTTAATGGAATTAAGGCGGGACAACGTAATGACGTATTTTCAATAATATATAGCAACAGTATCTATAGACAAGAATAGAAAAACAATCAAATGAAGATGCGTTTAGTATATGCTTTATCTTTGAAATCGTATTTCCGCTATGTTTTGTATGTTTAATATGCCACTACTTATCAAATGGTACAGAGCGACATTAGGCATGTACGTTTAAACAACAACGAACACACCAATGGCTATCCATTTAAAGTTTCATTATCGACAGAATGCGCATTTGACTCAAGCAGGTGAGCAAACTTTAGGCTTTAAACGTTGAAATCTCTTTCCGTTACAATACGAGCTTTGTGGGCCGGCGCGTTGTCATGCAGAAGACGAACATACTTCAGACCTGTTATAGGGCGACGCTGTTTGTAGTAACGAGCAATGTTCATTGCACCAAGGTCAGTGAATGTATGAGTGACATTTTTACCTTTGACACGCTTCATTGATCACTCTAGCGTACGAAGTGGTTTCATGTAAATATTGTACGAGTTCCGCGTAATAATACAGCAGTCGCATTATTAACGGAACACCCTCGTATATCAAATACCCACACTACTTATCATGGAACGTGCAATGTGACACATTTGTCTACTGTACATGAAAAATTGTCCGTCATTTAGAACCATTGTACGCTGCAGCGTACAACTATGTTAGTGGATTACGGGTGTTGCCGGCGGAAAAATCAAACTCATAGGTACGTGGTCTCGGCGATTTTTTAAAGCAAGATGGTCGACCTACTAAAATCAACCCATTTGAAATTCTTTATCAACGTTTTAGTTCTACTGCTGTGTTACTGAAGTTTGCACTGAAATAGACTCGAAATGGCGTTTTTGTCGGGTTTCAGGTGTTGCCGGCCGGCAGATCAACCACATGAGACACGCTGGCGCAGCGTTTTTTTTAAAGCCTTTTGGTAGTGCTACTAAAATCACACCATTTGAAACCGTTTATCACAATTTTGGTTCTACTACTGTATGATTGAAAGTTCGAAAGTAGTCAAAAACACGTCTGGTTGTGGGATAACGAGTGTTGCCGGCGGGCATATCAACCACATAGACAATCTGGCGCAGAGTTTTTTTAAAACCTTTTTGGTAGTGCTACTACATTTGATACCGTTTATCACAAATTTGGTTCTACTGCTGTATGATTGAAAGTTCGAAAGTAGTCAAAAACACGTCTGGTCGTCGGATAAGTGTTGCCGGCGGGACGATCAACATCTTAGGTATGCAGTCTGACTGGATTTTTAAAGCATGATAGCCAGCCTACTAATACCACCCCACTTGAGATTGTTCATAGCAGTTTCTGTTGTACTTTCTACTGCTGTCATAGAACGGACGAAGTATTTCATTATCAGATAATGGTAACCTTCACCTTGCACTTATTGACCCCAAAATGTATAGGTTCATCCCTTCTCCATGACCTGTCTATTGGTGACGTTTAATGCCTATATAGCTAACAGTCTTGTGTTTAATTATCCAATCAGAAGCACGGGAACGTAAACACGTGCATAGACCTAAGTGTTCTACTCATTTCATCACAGTAGTTTGACGCAAAATAGTCCCATTATCGGGTCACGTGCTGTTTAATTGAAATGTGTATGACCTTATAAAACATACTATAAATCGAAAGTGACTGTAATAAAAACGTCAAAAGTGTTCATGTGTTATATAATGTTCTTTGATGTAGTTGTTGAATAAATGTCTCAAATCTCTTTACTTGTCATTATTGTGATGAACGCCGTTCGTTATCAAATTTTGACGTTTTTTAAATCCATTTTATTGTCAAAAGTTCATTTTGTGCGCCCATTTGGGATTTTCCTAATATTTTGGAATTAGACAGTCTGATATCTCGACTACGTTTTCTGGAAACATTAGGAAAAATCTGTGATGATACCAAATGGGCATGAACTATCCTCACTATCGAAAAGTTCGTCAACGGCCAAAATGCGGTGTGATCTGGTGTGTGAAAATTCTAAACCATGTAAAAGTACGACCTCGGGATTCGAATTCGGGATTCAATTGCCTACTAATCTTGGAGTGATTAAAACATATTGTTTAACAAGTCACCCAAATAAACAATCGAATTAGGAGTGTTTCGATTAGCTATTGATGGTGTAGTCGATATATTAAAAATACCCCTAGCGGAACCTCACGAAAAGAAGACGCCATCTGGTTTCAAAGTTGACGAACAGGGTCGGACTTGAATTCCAATATGAGTGGATTTTAGCAGAAATTTGGCATGCGAAGACTCTAACAATGTGTTAATAGGAGGAATATTAGCATTATAAAAGTGTAAGTATTATGATTTTTTGGATAATTTCTTTGTAACCTGTATTAGATTACGGACATTAGAGCAACTGATTTTTTATTACACTCAGAAATTCTGATTATCGGATGTAGCATCCAAAAAGACGGTTTGATGGTGCTTTCGTGGATGTTTTTTTATTATAAAAGGCAAAATAGTTACCAAACTGTGAATGGTTGATGTATTTAATTGTGAATAGGGATGATTTTAACTTTTACACCCGGTAAATTGTCGAAAATCCTGTCGCTTAGCTAGACTGCTGACGGGGTAGGCTGATATTTATACGTTTGTGCGAATTTCGGTAATTTTTTCCGGCGATGTATAAACAAAATAAATCTACTTTTAAATTAGTTTACAAGCTGACTTTAATTCCGATTTATTTTGGTATTACATTTTCGTCTAATTTTTAACATGCCCAACAGGCATGTCAGATTGCAAAATTTACATGATTTTTTCTGACTGCGGGATTTGGGCTACCGGCTAATTTGGAAGACTATGACTAAATATATGCCCACTAGGTCTCCAATTTTTTTTTTTTTTTTTTAATTCAGGTGCCATAACTCCAGGTTTTCTGGAACAATAAGGCTGGTTATGGAACATGACCTACTGTAATCATAATTGTGGCTATAAATATTGTGACCAATTTTTAGCTCTATCAGCAGAGCTTATGCCATACTTATGCTTATGCGGTGTCCGTCGTCCGTCTGTCTGTTTTTTGTTTTGACCGACTACTCCTCTGAAACTTACTGAATGGATTTTCATGAAACTTTACAAAAATGTTGCCAATGAAGTCTAGTAGATTCTAGCAAAAATTCATGTTGATGTGAAATCCAAAAAGGCCGTTTAAGCTAAAAATATTTTTTTAAAATATAACGACAGATTTTCCTAAAACTTCACAGGAATACTGATCTAGCTATCCAAAACCTATCAGTAACGCTTCAAGCATGTTGGCCCCTGTTATAGCAGGAAACAAGCCCTGCTTGTAGTTGTCCATCATTAACTGATTTCCACCAGATTTGTATAGCAAATAGAGCGATACAGGCCCTCTTGTGCATCTTGTTTCTCGTCTTCAAAATAAATTAATCTGCGTCTAGAAAGTATTCAAATCCAAATATTTTAGCAGTAGATTTATAGCAAAAAAAAAATCCATCAAATTATAGGATATTACACATACTAAGGAGTTCCATCTATCAGTATTA
>JAWPHD010023969.1:0-20588 GCA_037043455.1 Cyrtodaria siliqua
TTACATGCAAATTAGATATAGGGTTAAAACAGTATTAAATCATTTTAGAATTATTCTATATTTATAATTTGATGATTCTTGGTTTTAAGAAACTCATTATACTCATTGAGAGATACAAACAGTCAATCTGTTTCTCACAGCAATTTAAATGCTCAGTCAGTTCTCAGAACACACTGAGTTGCATCATAATGGCATGACGTGATGTCATAATACCAGGATGTGATGTCATAATACCAGAAAGTGATGTCATGATAGAAACAACCAAATGAAAATATGAATGTAGCATTCTGATTGGTTCATAGATAAAACTTGTACAAATGAAACCTGTTAATTTAAAACTCATTACATTCTCAGCACTCAATGAGGTTTTACTTGACATTTGAGTAATGATGTTCTTGAAATCCAGAAAAACAAAATTCTAATAATAAAATAATTCTAAATTGATTTAATAGACTGTTTTAAATGGAATTGACCTGCGTGAAGAAAACATTATTTGTGATGGGGTGCCATTGAATTCGTTATAGTTTTTTAAAAAAAAAAGTTCTCCATTAAACTTTAAAATACCTGCATTTTCCTTGTTGTAAATACCATTTTCAAACGGTTACACAGAAGGTGTAAGCAATGTTGCATTACACTGGACATAGAAATCATTTTTATTGACCTTGATATAATGGATGTTCACATTTTCTAAATATCGAGTTTCGAGTAGAAAATATCCAGTTTGAGTAGAGAAAATCGAGTTTCGAGGAGAAAAAATGAGTTTCGAGTAGACAAGATGGAGTTAGAGTAAAGAATATCGACCTAGCTTCCAGTATAAACACATAAGTAATCAGTATGAGTGAGCAGAGTGCCAAAACAATAGTAACTGTGAACTGGCCACACAATAGCACCTTCATTTTTTATCCGATCTTTACCAAACTATACCAGATTATTAATATCAATGAAAGCTCAGACGAGTTCGAAAGTCAGCCAGATCGGACCAGTAACACCAGAGTAATGGCCATTGAATTATTGAAAAATATGGTAACTTTTTGATGTCAACACTCTAGCACCTTCATTTTCATCTGATCTTTACCAGATTATTAATATCAATGAAAGCTCGGACGAGTTCAAAAACCAGCCAGATCGGACCAGTAACCCTGGAGTTATTGCCCTTGAATTAACGAAAATTGCCGTATTTTGTCTTGTCAACATTCTAGCGCCACCATTTTTCATCAGATCTTTACCAAACTTTACCAGATTATTGATATCAATGAAAGCGCGTACAAGTTCGAAAATCAGCCAGATCGGACCAGAAACATCGGAGTTATTGCCCTTGAATTATTGAAAGATGTGTTAACTTTTTGATGTCAACACTCTAGCACCTTCACACCACAATTACCATAGGGTCCCATTGTAATGTTTTTGCTTGTGGCATAGAGATAAACAAAGTTTACAACATGTATTTATGCTTAACTTCTTCATTGATCCAATACACAATACACAAACTTTGTCTGGACCAGTGCTGCTGAACCATGGCCGAATTTCAACAAAACTTGGCAAGGGTGATCAGTATCAAGCCTAGTTATGCATATCATCGCTGTGTTCCTGTTGAATGATTTTTGGTGTGGAGTTAAGGCCCTTTTAAGGTTTTAATACACTTTCTTTGTACAGACTAGCTCTCCTGAACCCCTGGCTGGATTTCAACAAAACATGGCAGGAATTATCAGTACCAAGCCTAGTTGTGCAAATCAATGCCATATTCCGGTTTAATGATTTTTGACAGAGTTATGGCCCCTTATACACAAACTTTATCTGGACTAGTTTTCCCGAACCTCTGGTTGGATTCTTCAAAAGAAAATGCCACAAACGTGATAATAATTATTAGAAAAGTTCAAATCACATTCTTTTTTCATATTAATAACTATTGATTATATTGCACCAGTAATGCATTTAAACCTATTGCTACATACCAAAGGTAAATTAATTATATATGAGCAGGTTAAAAGTAAAAATGATACTGGATTAATACACTGAGGTGCTAATGTATGCTAAAATGCTGTTTGTCCCCTTAATAATCTATATTTTCAAGAGAGTTTGTTATCCTGAAAAGCTTGTGTCTAACCATTGTGTCTCAAGTTTGATTGTGCCACAGCCAAAGTTTTCAAAAATATGTAAATACAAGTGTGTTTTATGTTTCAGGTGGAATGTCCAACATTGAGAACCAGTCAGCAATCCAGTCCATATTAGATTCACAGACAGTAGTAGAAACAAATACAACACAAGGTACGTCATCAGTACACATTATTTAATACATATACAAATGCTTAGATCAACTACTAAAACAATATTGTATTGCATTATTATGCTATGCCAGCTCTACGCTGTGTGAATTGTCTTCTCTCTGCCTGGTCAGCAGCATCATTAGTGGAGAAGCTCTGCTTGATGGCACAGCATAATTACGTGAATTATCTTCCCTAAGCCTGTCTAGCAGCATCATTAGTGGATAAGCTCTGCTTGATGGCACAGCATATGTGAATTGTCTTCCCTCTGCCTGTCTAGCAGCAGCATTAGTGGAGAAGACCTTGTGCTGCAGACCTTTGTTCCGTGTAGGTTCACTCCTTAGTGAAAGCATGTCTGATGGGAAACTTCATATCTCATCTCCCTCTGAGGTTACATAAAACCCCATTTCATTAGCAACATCATTAAAAAGTTATACCACAGGAAATTAATTGATTACTATGGCGTGTATCAAGTTTCCATGGTCAACAGCATTTATGTGAGATTTCATTGGTAAAACCCAATAGAACTTAACGCAGTTAAATTAGTGATATTGTGCACTGATGCTTTGGGCAAAGTTCTTACAAGGTCACCATTCAGTGAGCCGAGACTTCAGTATCTACATGCTTGTGTAGCATTTTATGGCTCTCTACATAATGGCAATGTCGACATTTCAATTTATAACATATCGAGGGAAATTATTGGCTTTATGTTTTCATGGTCCCAGATTTTTTTTGGTGGGAGCATATGGCCAGACGTCAGGCTATCCCGCTTTCTTGTCCACTCAACTCCTACATTTTTGGTCCAATTTTCATGAAACTTGTTAGGAAGTATAGTATGATTTCTTATGTAGCGCATATTGTCGGGACATACCTGAAGGATTTTTGATAGAGTTATGTGACTCTGAATTTTTCCAGCATAAAGCGTTCTGCTCAATTCCTCATAATTTTTTCTTATGACATGAAAGTTGGAAAAAAGTATTAGTATGTTGTCTAGTAGCGCATATTGTCAGGGTGTTCAGGTTGAATGATTTTTGCAGAGTTATAGGACTTTGAAACTTTCAAGTGTAAAGAGTTGCCGCTCAACTCATCCTGCAGCACTGTGAAGGGTACTAGTTTTGTGCATAATATTCTCATTTCATTCATCCAACTCCTACAGTTTTCAGCAGTTTGGACTATACATTTGCAGCAATGTATCATAAAGGTTTCTTCTGCATATTGTCAGGAATTTCATTTTCAATGCTTCGCCAGACTTATTCGAGAGCATCCATCTATTATACCGATTTCTGGTAACACAGTGATAATTATGAAGTCTAAAATAAATGTTGCGAACCAATTAATCGTATTTGTTTATAACTGTCACCTCCATGATTATTACTGGCAGTGATAATTTAAGTGAATTTAAACTGATTACACTTTGCTATAGAGCAAGGAAAAAATGTTGTAAATGAAAATAGAACAACCCTTTTATTAAAACGTGATACGAACATATGCAGCTTAAGGAAGTCTTGTACACAATTCTGCGTGTATTATCAGAAAGTTTATTGATGACACCCACAAGACTTGAATGAATGAATGGTGTTTTACAGCACGTCGACACATAAATAGGTCATATTGTGCGCAAAAACCTGATGGAGCATGGAGGAAAGAAGTAGTAATTAAAAATAATGTAAACGTATAAAGATAAAACTATCTACAAATAAGGGATGATATGGTAGCGAAAAAACTATGTATATATGTAAATCAACAAATACCCACCAACGGGCCCACAACACATGAATAATTATTCATAATGTTGACCCATTAATCGATCCACCAATAAATGTTTACTTTGCCATTTGTTTGATTGAGCCAATAATTACCAATGGGGGATGAGTCATGCACACCCACTAAAGGCTGACGCGTAGTTTTAACCTATATAGGGATATAACACATCTGGTGCATATGTCTGCAGCTCATTGCCTATATAGGGATTGAACACATCTGGTGCATATGTCTGCAGCTCACTGCCTATATAGGGATTTAACACATCTGGTGCATATGTCTGCAGCATACTGCCCATATATGGATTGAACACATCTGGTGCATATGTCTGCAGCTCATTGCCCATATAGGGATTGAACACATCTGGTGCATATGTCTGCAGCTCATTGCCTATATAGGGATTGAACACATCTGGTGCATATGTCTGCAGCATACTGCCCATATATGGATTGAACACATCTGGTGCATACCCTTAGTAAAAACCAAGCCATTGAAATTCCATTAATTGTCCATTTATTTTCTAGCCATTGATTTTGCATTGAAATACAATTGATTTGTTATAAATATGAATGTTAATGAGAAGAAGACGAAAATCCATTGAAACACCATTGAAACACCATTGACTTGAGGCGAAAAATGTAAATGAGGTACCATTTCTATGATGTCACAGAAAAATGGTAAAACAATGGTCTAAATATGCAAATGAGCTTTAATATAAATGGAATAACAATGGCAAAACAATGGTGTTAATACTCCATTGAAAAACCATTGAAATAACAATGGTTTTAATACTTCATATAGGAACACCACTGAAATACCATTGAAATACCATTTTTATGGGAATACCGATTTTGGACATTTAAGAGTGATGTTAACAGTAGTTTCATCGATTTTGTTTTACTGCAACCTTATTGGACATGAAATCAAGACACAAGATTAAGCAGAAAGTCCAACAATGTGACACAACATAAAGTTCTTCTGTTTTTTAACAATCAGACCTTGAATAGCTTAACACTATTAAAATAGCATGATTATTGCAAACGTTTTTTGTTTTTATTAAACGGATGATACAATATATATGTGATAATCTGTAATATAGGACTAATTCTGACCTGTCTGCAATGCCTCGGGCTTCATTTTTTTCTCAGCCTCACCTGATAAACTGGATGAGATCAGGCACTAACATGATGTTCTCTATTTATTGGTCAATTAATAATAAAATTGGTTCTTTTATCACTAAAAAGATTCAAAGAAAGAAATTCAACTGTAACATTTACAATTGATATACCCACTCGTGAAAATGTTACTTCACTCTGTTGTTTTACTGAAAAACAACAAATTTAACAAATAATATACATGTTTACTTTTAGTTTTTCAACTAATGTTGATATATATACCATTATTTCATTAAATTGGTACATGTATATGCATATTATGCATACTTAATAACAATGAGGCACAAATGATTTAAATATAAAAATACAAGTTCTGAAATAAATGGTTATAAATGGTTTTTAAATGGCTTCAAGAAATTCCCATTTTGTTATACTCCTACTGAAAAAAATGGTCCAAGTAAATGAATGGCATTTCAATGGTAAACCAAGTGATTCATTCTGAATCTTCAATTTCCTGTACCATTGAAAATGCATTTTTTTAAATAAATGGAAATAAATGGTCAATAATCAATGGTTTTGTTGGCTATTTCTAAGAAGCACCATTTATTTTTCTTCAAATAAATGATGTTTCAATGGTTTTTCTGAAACAAATGGTAAAGCAATGGTATATTAATGGAATTTCAATGGAAAAAGACCATTTCTTTTTGCTAAGGGTATGTCTGCAGCTCATTGCCCATATAGGGATTGAACACTTCTGGTGCATATGTCTGCAGCTCACTGCCTATATAGGGATTTAACACATCTGGTACATATGTCAGCAGCTCACTGCAGGGCCTTATCCATCCACTGAGGCCACATAAATGAAAGAAAGTAATTTCTTCATTAGAGTGTTGGTTTATATTCCCTGGGCTAAAGTTGGACTAATGTTTGTAATGCAAGCTGTATAAGACAACTATTTAGAGCCACATTTGTATAAACTGAGACTAATTCCAGGTACATTATGGACAGGATATGGACCCCAAACATCTCAATTTTCAGGTGCATTATGGGCAGGATATTGTCCAATCAGGCATATACATCTCCCATGTGATAGTTTACAGTAACTTACATATGTATGAGTCATTCAGTATTTTAATACATGTACAATGTTTCCATGACAGTTGAAGATGATGATGTGTTCCAGTGTGGGAAGTGTAAGAAACAGTTCACATCCCTCACACTGTTTGTCAGCCACAAGCAGGGGCAATGTACTCCAGTAATTACTCGTGCGCTGTTCCAGCCCCCCATCATTAATGGACCTCTCACTGCAGCAGTCTCACAACCGATACACCGACCACAGCTAACTCAGGTTAGAGCTTCTTTTTTTTAACTCATCTGTTTTTTTACCAAAAAAAAGATGAGGTATTATAACCACTTGATTGTCATCTGTGTCATCGTCCGCGTCATCGTCCGCGTCATCGTTAGCTTCCCCTGGATTAAATTTGTTTACATGAAAATAGCTTGTATCTAGGACATGTACTGCTTCACATAATGCATTGGAACTTCACACGTCTTCAGCATGATTAGACAGTATCGCAGAACCAGGTTCTATAACTCATGTTTTTAGCTCTGATGACGAGTTGTCCGTCGTCCGTCCGTTAACCTTTGCCTTGTGAACACTCTAGCACCTTCATTATTAATCCGATCTTTACCAGACTTTGCCAGAGTCTTTATATCAATGAAAGCTCGGACAGGTTAAAAAACCAGCCAGATCTGATTAGTTTCACCGGAGTTATGGCCCTTGATTTGCTGAAAAATGCCACATTTTTGCCTTGCCTCTAGCATCTTCATTTCTTATTTGATTTTTACCAAAGTTTCGAAAACCAGCCAGATCGGATCAGTAACTCCTGAGTTATGGCTCATATATATATTTTTTAAATGCCATTTCCTGCCTTGTGAACACTCTAGCACCTTTATTTATTATTTGTCAAATTGATCTTTACCAAACTTGAACAGATTGTTAATATCAATGAAAACGCAGACAAGTTCGAAAACCTTCCGGATAGGACCAGTAACACCAGACTTATTGCCCTTGATTTTCTTAAATATGCAACATGCTATATTCAGAACCTGCGGTCATGGGTTCAAATACCATTGGGGGCCAACTTTTTATTTTTTTTAATTTTTTTTAATTTTTTTTACTGGGGGCTTACATTTTTATATTTTTTATATTTTTTATTTTATGACCCAAGGGGGTGCAGCAAGTTCTTGGATTTTGCCTCCACCCACTGGGGCCCCTTGAGGGTAATTAGGTAAAAAATCAGAAAAAAATACATATCTTGTCCAAATGTGAATGGATTTGATTGTAATTTTGTATGGTCATTTAGGGACTCGAGGCACAACATATACAATATGAGTTTTGTCCTCCTGCATATAGGGGCCCCTCTACAGGGGTACAATTTTTGGAGCTTGCAGTAACTTACTAATTCAGAGTCTCAGATTTTAGCTCTGCCCACTGGGGCCACCTGGTGGGGGAGGGATCGGTGGGAGAAGGTAATCGGGTCAAAATTCACAAAAAAATACTCCTCTTGTCCAGATGTGAATGGTTTTGATTCTAGTTTGGTATGGTCATTTAGAGACTAGAGTCGCAGCATATATAAAACCGGTTTTGACCTCCAGCATTAAGGGGGCCCTCTACAGGGGTACAACTTGGGGAACTTGCAATAATTTACTGCTACAAGTTTCGGGCTTGTGACGTTAATTCCTTCTGTACCCTTTGAGATTTCAAGTCCATGTTAGGTATATCTCTTAGTTAAGGATTTGTAGATGTGCACTAAGTTTTCATATTTTGGCTCCATCCTCGGGGGCTCCATAGAGGGAAATCTGGTAAAAACACAACAAATGACATATCTTGTGCATATTTGAATGTATTTGATTCTAATTTGGCATGCACAACATTTATAAACTGGGTTTTGTCCTCCTGTATAAAGGGGCCCTTCTACAGGGACCTTGGGGAGCTGAAGTGAAGTTGCAGTAATTTACTATTTGAGAGTTTTGGCTTTATGACACTTACTCCTTCTATATCCTTTGAGATTTCAAGGTCTTGTATGGTGTTTTTCTTAGTTAGGATTTGTAGATGCACAATAATGTCACGGATTTTGGTTTCACCCACTACTAGGTAATCGGGTCAAAAGCCACAAAAAATGCATATCTTGTCCAAATGTAAATAGTTATGATTCAAATTTGATATGGCCATTGATGAACTTAAGGCACAACATATATAAAATGGGTTGTTGACTTCCTGCATAAAGTTGCCCCTCTATAGGGGATCTTACTGTAATTTACTATTACATAGTTTCTGCCATGTGATGTTAACTTCTTCTATATCTTTTGAGATATCAAGCTCATGATTGTGTGGTGTTTCTTAGATGTGTAGATGCGCAATAAGGTTTGGTATTTTGGCTCAGTCCACTGGGACCCCCTAGTGATTTCCAGTAAAATAAATAACACGCAAAAAAAGTTCTAATTTGATATGGTCATTTATGGAGTATATAAAACGGGTTTCACCTCCTACACAAAGTGCCCCTCGACTGAGGTACTACTTGGGGAACTTGCAGTTATTTACTATTACAAAGTTTCCTTCTTGTGACGGTAACTCCCTCTATACTCTGAGAGATGTGGTGTGTTTCTTAGTTAAGGATGTGCAGATGCACAATACGTTTTCTTTTTGGCTCCATCCCGAGGCTCCGTCAGGGGTAATTAAGTAAAAAAAAATGCATGTGAATGCATTTAATTCTAATATGCTATGGTCATTTAGGGACTCGAGGCACAACATACATAAAATGGGAATTGACTTCTTGTGTGAAGAGGCCCCTCTACAGGGATACAACTTGTGGAGCTGAAGTTGCAGTAATTTACGATTTCAGAGATTTGGCTCTACATGGGTACAACTTGCGGATCTTGCAATAAGTGATTTGTTCGACTGCTATTTTACTCAGTGCAGGGCAGAGGGTTCTGTCATATTTGCCCCAACAACTAATTTACCCCCCACCCCCTACCACAGTCTCCATAAAGCCAGTAGAGCGATACAGGCCCTCTTGGGCCGGGCCTCTTGTTATTTTAACAAAATTATCACCCCTTTTATATGCAAAAGACATCGAAAGAAGGGTTCAGAATTGCTATGTATTCTGCATATTGAGTTTAGGTTCATACTAAATGTAAAGTTTTTTTCAAAGTGTGTACTCCCCGTGTGGTTGCCGGGGTAGAATACAACCACTGCAAATCTCGCTAGAGGCAGAGGGGTAGGACCCCCACTTCATGTTCATTTTGTCATTTTTATGCCCCCACAGGGTGGCATATAGTAGTCTGTCCGTTCGTGATTGTTCGTCCCCGTTCGTCGGTACAATCGTGTCCGCTTCATAACTCTGACAATATTGGACGGATTTTCAAATAACTTCGCACAATTGCTCACGACAACAAGACGACGTGTCGCGCACAAAATCCAGGTCTGTGGCTCCAAGGTCACACTTAGAGGTCAAAGGTCAAAACAAAGTGCTTTCGTGTCCGGTTAATAACTCTGACATTCATGGACAGATTTTCAAATAACTTGGCACAATTGCTCACCACAACTAGACGACGTGTCGCGCATAAAACTCAGGTCCGTGGCTCCAAGGTCAAGGTCACACTTAGAGGTCAAAGGCCAAAACAAAGTGCTTTTGTGTCCGGTTAATAACTCTGACATTCATGGGCAGATTTTCAAATAACTTGACACAATTGCTCACCACAACTAGACGACGTGTCGCGCACAAAACTCAGGTCCGTGGCCCCAAGGTCAAGGTCACACTTAGAGATCAAAGGTCAAAACAAAGTGCTTTCGTGTCCGGTTAATAACTCTGACATTCATGGGCAGATTTTCAAATAACTTGGCACAATTGCTCAACACAACTAGACGAAATGTCATGCACAAAACCCAGGTCTGTGGCTCCAAGGTCAAGGTCACATTTAGAGGTCATACGTCAAATTATGTCCAGTCAGTAACTCTGGCATTCCTGGACGGATATTCAAATAACTTGGCATAAGTGCTCAGCTCAACCAGACGACATGTTGCGCACAAAATCCAGGTTCGTCGCTCTAATGTCAAGGTCACACTTAGAGGTCAAAGGTCAGATCATGTCCGGTCAATAACTGGCATTTCTTGACGGATTTTGAATTAACTTGGCACAAGTGCTCACCACAACAACATGATGTGTCGCACACAAAATCCAGGTCCGTGGCTTCAAGGTCAAGGTCACACATAGGTCAAAGGTCAAATCGTGTCCTTTCAATAACTCTGGCATTCCTGGACGGATTTTCAAATTACTTGGCACAAGTGCTCACCACAAAAAGACGATGTGTCGAGCACAAACCCAGGTCTGTGGCCCCAAGGTCAAGGTCACACTTAGAGGTCAAAGGTCAAATGTGTGAAACAATAACTCTGGTATCAAATAACTTGTTTTCATTTATTTTTTAATTGTTTTGTTAATTTTTTATTTGATTTTTTTTTATTTGATTTTTTTTTTTAAATTTGATTTTTTTTTAAATTATTTTTTTAAATTTTATTGATTGATTTTTAGCTCTACTGGCCAACGGCCAGCAGAGCATATGGGATGGCGAGTTGTCCGTCTTCCGTCCGTCCGTCCGTCCGTCCGTCGTCAGTCGTCCGTCGTTAACTTTTGTCTCGTTAAGACGATAGGGCCTTCATTTTTCATCCGATCTTTAACAAACTTTAACAGGTTGTTAATATCAATGAAAGCTCGGACAAGTTCGAAAACCAGCCAGATCGAGCCAGTAACAGCGGAGTTATGGCCCTTTACTTAGTTAAAAATGCTATATGTTGCCTCGTTAAGGCGATAGGGCCCTCATTTTTAATCTGATCGTTATCAAACGTTACCAGATTGTTAATATCAATGAAAGCTTGGACAAGTTTAAAAACCAGCCAGATCGGACCAATAGCAGCGGAGTTATGGCCCTTGGTTTAGTTAAAAATGCTATATTTTGCCTCGTTAAGACGATAGGGCCTCCATTTTTCATCCGATCTTTACCAAACATTACCAGATTGTTAATATTAATGAAAGCTTGGACAAGTTCGAAAACCAGCCAGATCGGACCCGCAACAGTGGAGTAATGGCCCTTGATTTAGTTGAAAAAAAGTATATTACGATAGGGTCTTGATTTTTCGTCCGATCTTTACCAAACTTTACCAGATTGTTAATATAAATGAAAGCTCTGACAAGTTTGAAAACCAACCAGATCAGACGAGAAACAGCGGATTTATGGCCCTTGATTTAGTTAAATATGCTATATTTTGCCTCGTTAATACTATGATAGGGCCTTCATTTTTCATCCGAACTTTACCAGATTGTTACTATCAATGAAAGCTCCAACAAGTTTCAAAACAGCCAGATTGGACCATTTACACCGGAGTTATGGCCCTTGATTTTCGGAAATATGCTATATTTTGGCCTGATTAAGAAGAAAGGGCCTTCATTTGGCCAGATTTCAGTGAAACTTTTCAAGGATGATCAGTACCAAGCCTAGTTGTACATATCGTCACTGTGTTCCAGTTGAATGATTTTGGTGGAGTCCCTTTAAAGGTTTTAATACACAAACTTTGTCTGGACTAGTTTTCCTGAACCCCTGGCTGGATTTGAACGAAACTTGATAAGGATGATCAGTATCAGGTCTAGTTGTGCAAATCATTGCCGTGTTTCGGTTGAATGATTTTTGGCAGAGTTATGGCCCTTTAAAGGTTTTAATACACAAACTTTGTCTGGACTAGTTCTCCTGAACGCCTCCCCACATTTCAACGAAACTTTACAGGGATGATCAGCAGCAAGCATAGTTGTGCATATCATCGTGGCATTCTGGTTAACAGATTTTTGGTGGAGTTATGGCTCTTTAAAGTTTTTTGATACACAAACATTTTCCGGGCTAGTTCTCCTGAACCCCTGACTGGATTTTAACGAAACTTGACAAGGATGATCAGTATCAAGCCTAGTTGTGCATATCTTCGCCATATTCGTGTTGAATTATTTTTGGCAGAGTTATGGCCCTTTAAAGGTTTTAATAGCCAAACGTTGTCCAGATTAGTCTCTTCTGAATTCCTTGCTGGATTTCAACGAATCTTGATGGGGATGATCAATACCAAGCCTAGTTGTACCTGTCATTGCCGTGTTGTGGTTGAATGAATTTTGGCAGAGTTATGACCCCTTAAAGGTTTTAATACACAAACTTCGTACAGCTAGTTCTCCTGAACCTCTGGCTGGATTTCAACGAAACTTGTCAGGGACAATCAGTACCAAGCCTAGTTGCGTATATCATCACCATGTTCTGGTTGAACGATATTTGAAAGAGTTATGGCCCCTTATACATAAACTTTATCTAGAGCCAGTAGAGCGTCCACAGGCCCTCTTGGGCCTCTTGTTTTTTTATGGGATGCCGAGTTGTCCGTCGACCGTCCGTCGTCCGTCCGTCGTCGGCGTTCACTTTTGGCTCGTTAAGACGATAGGGCCTTCATTTTTCATCCTATCTTTACCAAACTTTACCACATTGTTAATATCAATGAAAGCTCGGACAAGTTCGAAAACCAGCCATATCAGATTAGTAACAGCGGAGTTATGGCCCTTGATTTAGGTAAAAATGCTATATTTTGCCTCGTTAAGACAATAGGGGCTTCATTGTTCATCCGATCTTTACCAAATTTTATCAGATTGTTAATGTCGTTGAAAGCTCGAACAATTTCGAAAACCAGCCATATCGGACGAGTAACAGCAGAGTCATGGCCCTTGATTTAGTTAAAAATGCTTTGTTGCTATATTTTGGGATTTTGAGCTTATGGGATGGCGAGTTGTCCGTCGTCCGTCCGTCGTCAACTTTTGTCTCGTTAAGACGATAGGGCCTTCATTTTTCATCTGATCTTTACCAAACTTTAACATGTTGGTAATATCAATGAAAGCTCGGATGAGTTCGAAAACCAGCCAGATCGGACAAGTAACAGCGGAGTTTTGGTCCTTGATTTAGTTAAAAATGCTATGTTGCTATATTTTGCCTCGTTAAGACGATAGGGCCTTCATTTTTCATTCTATCTTTACCAAACTTTACCACATTGTTAATATCAATGAAAGCTCGGACAAGTTCGAAAACCAGCCAGATCGGACCAGTAACAGCAGAGTTATGGTCCTTGATTTAGTTAAAAATGCTATATTGTTATATTTTGCCTCGTTAAGTTTTTCATCCTATCTTTACCAAACTTTACCACATTGTTAATATCAATGAAAGCTCGGACAAGTTCAAAACCCAGCCATATCGGACTAGTAACAGCGGAGTTATGGCCCTTGATTTAGTTAAAAATGCTATATTTTGCATCGTTAAGACGATAGAGGCTTCATTGTTCATCCGATCTTTACCAATCTTTATCAGATTGTTGATGTTGTTTAAGCTCAAAACCAGCCATATCGGACAAGTAACAGCGGAGTTATGGCCCTTGATTTAGTAAAAAATGCTATATTTTGCCTCGTTAAGACGATAGGGGCTTCATTGTTCATCCGATCTTTACCAAACTTTATCAGATTGTTAATATCAATGAAAGCTCCGACAATTTCGAAAACCAGCCATATCGGATTAGTAACAACGGATTTATGGCCCTTGATTTAGTTAAACATGCTATATTTTGCCTCGTTAAGACAATAGGGGCTTCATTGTTCATCCGATCTTTACCAAATTTTATCAGATTGTTAATGTCGTTGAAAGCTCGAACAAGTTCGAAAACCAGCCATATCGGACCAGTAACAGCAGAGTTATGGCCCTTGATTTAGTTAAAATATATTTTGCCTAGTTAAGACGATATGGGCTTCATTGTTCCTCCGATCTTTACCAAACTTTATCAGATTGTTAATATCAATGAAAGCTCGGACAAGTTCGAAAACCATTCATATCAGATTAGTAACAGCGGAGTTATGGCCCTTGATTTAGTTCAAAATGCTATATTTTGCCTCTTTAAGACGATAGGGCCTTCATTTTTCATCCGATCTTTACCAAACTTGATCAGATTGTTAATGTCTATGAAAGCTTGGTCTAGTTCGAAAACCAGCCAGATCGAACCAGTAACAGCGGAGTTATGGCCCTTGATTTTGTTAAAAATGCTAATGTTTGCCTCGTCATACGATAAGGCCTTCACTTTGCCAAACTTTAGCAGATTTTATCACTTTCTTTTTATGCCCCCGAAGGGTGGCATATAGTAATCGCACTGTCTGTACACTCGTGTCCGCTTCATAACAATAATGTATCGATTTTCAAATAACTTCAAGGTCAAGGTCACACTTAGAGATCAAAGTTCAAAATCCGTTTGTCTATACAATCGTCTCCGCTTCATAATAACTTCGCACAATTGCTCACCACAACAAGACGTCGTGTCGCGAAAAGAAAAAAAACATTTTTTAATTTATTTTTTTAATTTTAATTTTTTTCTTTCTTTTTTTTTAAATTTTTTTTAATTTTATTTTACTTGATTTTTATTGTTTGTTTGATTTTAAATTATTTTTTTTAATTTATTTTTAGCTCTACTGATCAGAGATCAGCAGAGCTTATGCCGTGGTGCGGAGTCCGTCGTCCGTCCGTCCGTCTGTCCGTCTGTCCGTCTGTCCGTCTGTCTGTCCGTAAACTTTTATTTGTAGCGACTTCACAGCTGAAACTACTGGATGGATATTCATGAAACTTTACAGAAATGTTGCCCATAAAGTCTAGTTGATCCTAGCAAAAATTCATGTTGATGTGAAATCCAAGATGGCCGCCAAAGCTAAAAATAGAGTTTTAAAATACAAGTTTGTAGCGACTTCTTCTTGAAAACTATAAGTGATATTGATATGGGACTTTTTCTAAAATGATCAGCATGACATGATGTTGATCCTAGTCAAAAATCGTTTTGATTCAACGTTAAACATGGCTGCCAGCGGCCATCTTTGTTTACATAGAGTTATATAGTAAAAACTTGTAGCGACTTCACAGCTGAAACTACTGGATGGATATTCATGAAACTTTACAGAAATGTTGCCCATAAAGTCTAGTTGATCCTAGCAAAAATTCATGTTGATGTGAAATCCAAGATGGCCGCCAAAGCTAAAAATAGAGTTTTAAAATACAAGTTTGTAGCGACTTCTTCTTGAAAACTATAAGTGATATTGATATGGGACTTTTTCTAAAATGATCAGCATGACATGATGTTGATCCTAGTCAAAAATCGTTTTGATTCAACGTTAAACATGGCTGCCAGCGGCCATCTTAGTTTACATAGAGTTATATAGTAAAAACTTGTAGCGACTTCACAGCTGAAACTACTGGATGGATATTCATGAAACTTTACAGAAATGTTGCCCATAAAGTCTAGTTGATCCTAGCAAAAATTCATGTTGATGTGAAATCCAAGATGGCCGCCAAAGCTAAAAATAGAGTTTTAAAATACAAGTTTGTAGCGACTTCTTCTTGAAAACTATAAGTGATATTGATATGGGACTTTTTCTAAAATGATCAGCATGACATGATGTTGATCCTAGTCAAATATCGTTTTGATTCAACGTTAAACATGGCTGCCAGCGGCCATCTTTGTTTACATAGAGTTATATAGTAAAAACTTGTAGCGACTACTTCTCTGAAACTACTTGGCGGATTGTCATGAAACTTTACAGGAATGTTGCTCTTGATGTCTGATTGATCCTAGAAAAATTTCAGGTCGGCCGGAAATTCAAGATGGCCGTCACAGCTAAAAATAGATTTTTAAAAAATAAGTTTGTAGCGACTACTTCTTGAAAACTATAAGTGATATTGATATGGGACTTTTTCTAAAATGATCAGCATTACATGATGTTGATCCTAGTCAAAAATCGTTTTGATTCAACGTTAAACATGGCTGCCAGCGGCCATCTTTGTTTACATAGAGTTATATAGTAAAAACTTGTAGCGACTACTCCTCTGAAACTACTTGGCGGATTGTCATGAAACTTTACAGGAATGTTGCTCTTGATGTCTAATTGATCCTATCAAAATTTCAGGTCGGCCGGAAATTCAAGATGGCCGTCACAGCTAAAAATAAATTTTTAAAAAATAAGTTTGTAGCGTCTACTTCTTGAAAACTATAAGTGATATTGATATGGGACTTTTTCTAAAATGATCAGCATGACATGATGTAGATCCTTGTGGAAAATTATTTTGATTCGACGTTAAACATGGCTGCCAGTGGCCATCTTTGGTTACATAGAGTTATATATTAAAAACTTGTAGCGACTACTCCTCTGAAACTACTTGACGGATGTTCATGAAACTTCACAGGAATGTTGCTCTTGATGTCAAGTTGATCCTAGAAACATTTCAGGTCGGCCGGAAATTCAAGATGGCCGCCACAGCTAAAAATAGATTTAAAATAATAAGTTTGTAGCGACTACTTCTTCAAAACAATAAGAGATATTGATATGGGACTTTTTCTAAAATGATCAGTATGACATGATGTTGGTCCTTGTCGAAAATCGTTTTGATTTGACCTTAAACATGGCTGCTTTGTTTACATAGAGTTATATAATGAAAACTTGTAGCGACTACTTCTTTGAAACTACCTGACGGATTTTCATGAAACTTCACAGGAATGTTGCTCTTAATGTCTTATTGATCTTAGCAAAATTTCAGGTCGGCCGGAAATTCAAGATGGCCGCAACGGTCAAAAATAGATTTTCAAAAACAAGTCTGTAGCGACTACTTCCTGAAATCAAAATCAATCAGTAGAGCTTCAAGGTCATTGACCTCTTGTTAAATATATCTGTTTGTTTCATATTGCTCCAAGGTCAAGGTCACACTTACAGGTCACTTCGGGGGCATTTGTCACTTACTGTGACATTTCTTGTTTTATATATATATATATATATTATTTTTTTTATTATTATTATTTTTTTTTAGCACTATGTTGGACAGAGGAGTTACGGCTCTTGATTTAGTTAAAAATGCTATATTTTGCCTCGTTAATACGGTAGGGCCTTCATTTTTCATCTGATCTTTACCAAACTTTACCAGATTCTTTAGTTATGGCCCTTGATTTAGTTAAAAAGCTGTTTTTTGCCCGAAACTTTCAAAAAATTGATGTTATAAGAGCCGTGTAAGCCAGTAGAGCGTCCACTGGGCCTCTTGTTCATTTTTTTTTTCATTTTTTTTTTTTTAAATATTTTTGAATAATTTTTAAATATATCTGTTGGTTTCATATTGCTCCAAGGTCAAGGTCACACTTACAGGTCACTTCGGGGGCATTTGTCACTTACTGTGACATTTCTTGTTTTATCATGCTCATTCAAGGTCTTCTTCATGACACCACATATGCAAATGTGGAAACGTGGCTCCATCGTAAATGGAGTGTCTAAATAGAATTTGCAGCAACTCTGCATTTCTGCAAGTTAGAAGGTTCTAGGCCCATTCATTTTTATTTAGATGTAAATGGAGGATGAGCCTAGCATGTTATCCCTGTTTGGTGCCATATAACCTTTCTTGTGTTGGTGCGCCGTAAAACCCCAATTCAATTCAAAGTGTGTTACAGATGAAGGTCTGCACTGGCAGGCTGTGCCTCTTGTTTACTGTATTATTTTGTTGTGTATTCATCTATTTGACTTCGCTAAATGCTGACTACCATAATTGCTTCATGACATCTGCCACAAAAGGCCAGTTGGTGGTGGGGGACCTGGGGGAGTATATTATCTACCAGTCCTACACATGTTGAATGTTGTATGTATGGTTTATTTCAGCAGTCTGTGTCCAACTACAGTTCCGTGACACAATCGCCGCTGACTCAGCTGACACACAGCATGGTACTCACAGACGATCAGATGCTTACATTCAGTGATCTAGGTCAGAATGGCATACTGCAGGGATCCATGCTACATCTTGTAAATAGTAATAGTATATCTTGTAGGCTTGGGAGCAGGGTGTGTGTGGCCTGAGTATGTTTTGGACTCCCCAACACCCCATTCCCCTCCACCTAAATTAAATGTGAAAAGCAATTTGATTACAAACATGCCAAGTAGAGAAAATTATTTTTTTCAGAATTTGGAAGAATTTTCAGAAGTTGACACCCAATCTGCTTAGCTGCTTAGGTTTGCACGCCCAATATTCAAAATGATGCCACGTCTGTTTTAGTGAAACGTATTAATTTAGAATTAGAGTTTGATATCTGCAACATATTGGCTGAATTGCCAGGAAAACAACTTTGCATATTGCTGGTCGGGTATACATGACTGACTGTTTGCTCCATCATGTCATTGACCTGTAATAATTAATGATGTTATGGCTTTGGTAACATTGGCATACACGTTGTATAGGCAGTATATATGTATATATGAAATACCTCTTACATATACATATCATTTACATAAGCATTGTTTGGTGTAAAATTATTTAATTTAAGGGTGCCCTCTGGTGAATATCAGAACAGTAAGAATTTTTAATTTCCCTGTTTTTTATGAAGACTAACATATTACTAGTTAGTTTCTGGAAAAATAATGATGGGTCGGTGATATAACTTTTTCGCAAAATTAATCTTTAGTAATACACTCTCACAGTGTGGTTTTAAATTCTGAATCAGCTGAAAATTGTGTATGGCAACTTATATGTGTGTAGTGTGGTTTGCAGAACAGGTATCGATTTTCCGTCTTTTTTAATGTAATAGTTCATACTTTAGGACGAAAAATTAAGAGTTGTGGTATTTTTATCACCATCTGAACAAGTATTACATCCCTTGTCATTACCCCACCCAGTTTACTATAAATTGCATTTTTAAATTTGTGATAAATCAATTTTTCATGATAAAGGAACAGATAACTTTTTGAGATATTTTGTCTACAATATATATAAGACCTGAGTTTTAGAATGAAAAAATAAAAATTGGGGGTCGGTGTGCATATAAGAAAGATATTCAATAAAAACTGAGAAAAAATGTGCTTTTTAGATTTCGACGAGCTCTGACATATAACGGCATAGGTCTGGAACAAATAATAGGAACAATACTTTGTATTGCTGTCTCTGTATATCCTAACACATGTCTTTGTAATAAAGTTTAAATTAAGTGAATATCTTAAACGGTTTTGAGAAATACCATCTTTTGTACCCCTACCCCCCATTTTGGCTTATGTTAAAAATTGTCAATTTTGGGCACAAAATGTGAGGTAAAAAAAAAATCTAAAAAATGTTCATTTTTTTTGCACTAAAATATCCCTATTGGGCATGAGGTTGTTACTGTATAATTATTTTTTCCAGTTTTATTATAATTTTTGAAATATAACAAATGTAAATTTCCGGAAGTGCAAAAATCCAAAACCTCAGCAGTGGTCACCCTTAAAATGAATGTTGACATATTTACTCAATTATGAGTCGATCATTATCAGAGTGATAATGTGCAGATAACATGAAGTGATGATAGATTGATATACAATAGTGATGATAGATTGATATACAATAACATTGATACTTTGCAGCTTAATGGTTGCATACATGCCTTGAGAGCAAAATGTCCCTAGTCCAAACCTACTCATTTCACTATTTCACTGTGTTATGAAACATACATGTTTGGCAGCAGTGTTTGACCAATGGCTAGGTAAAAATATATCTTCTGTATTAAGGCATATATACCATTACATCTAATATCAATTTTTTGGATGGTTGTCAAACTGTTGATTCATTTGCAAATCATTTATACTCGTATGCTAGTGCATATAATAATGTGGATTGTGTGACACCATCTATATTTCAGACTGGTAACACCATGCATGCTGCTGGGCCATTCCTGTCACAATGTGCTCAACTGACGTCAAGGGCCTCGAACAACGTAACCATCCTCAGCCCTATACAATCTTCCACGTCTCTGGCCCCTTCCAACGGGTCAGCCTTCACTAGTACCGTCAGTGTGAGCAACGTACAACCCATAGCGCAGGCTCTTCCCCAGCACATCACCATAGCGACGGCGTTGCCAGAGAAGCCTACCACTATTCAGCATATAATCAAGCCCAGCCCAACTAAAGCAGGTAAGAAGTGCTTGATTTAAAATTTAAATTATGTTCTTGTTATCAGCGATGTAGTTAACTCAAAATGCCGAGTCACTCTTTCCTCTTGCAATGCTATTATTTGTATGCAATGTCTTCTAGTGATTTCCTTTCCCACTTCCTGTGTCCATCTGCTGTTCAGTCCAGCCATAACACTCATTTCTCTGCGATAATTCCTTCACAGTTGATGGATATAAACTGCATTTTCATGGATGTGCACATTTTGTGTCTGGTCCATATATTATAAAACTGATTGTGATCATGGGATGAAACTTAATGTATGTGTAAATATCAATGTACACGGGTCAAGGTGAATCCTTATGTTTGTACATGTTATCAATAGACAGTGCGTTGGGCACCAAATGTTGGCTCAC